>CAXIUP010000198.1:0-94511 GCA_964035015.1 Corallium rubrum | reverse complement strand
CTGAGAAAATTTTACTTTTTCCGATGTAATCTGAAACATGCAAGGCAACCCCCGTCAGTCGTATTAACAACACCGCGCCGCACTTTGTTTAAAGCTTGGCTGCGTCGTTCATGGGTCTATGCCACTCTGGAACTTATACTAAATTAAAGAGCTTGAAATTCTCTACAAGATATGCAAATTTAAAAAAATCGTATAGAATAGCGTCTGAGACAATTGTGTTTATACCTGATGTACATGCAATATACAACACAACCCCCGTCAGTCGTATTAACAACACGGCGCCGCAATTTGTTTAAAGCTTGCCTGCGTCGTTCATGGGTCTATGCCACTCTGGAGACTTATACTAAATTAAAGAGCTTGAAATTCTCTACAAGATATGTAAATTTAAAAAAATCGTATAGAATAGCGTCTGAGACAATTGTACTTATACCTTTTGTAACTGAAACATGCAAGGCAACCCCCGTCAGTCGTATTAACAACACGGCGCCGCAATTTGTTTAAAGCTTGCCTGCGTCGTTCATGGGTCTATGCCACTCTGGAGACTTACACTAGATGAAAGAGCTTGAAATTGTCTACAACATATGTAAATTAAAAAAAATCGTATATAATAGCGTCTGAGAAAATTGTGTTTATATCTGATGTATATGCAATATACAACACAACCCCCGTCATTCGTATTAACAATACCGCGCCGCAATTTGTTTAAAGCTTGCCTGCGTCGTTGATGGGTCTATGCCACTCTGGAGACTTATACTAGATGAAAGCGCTTGAAATTCTCTACAACATATGTAAATTTGAGAAAATCGTAAAGAATAGCGGCTGAGAAAATTGTACTTTTTCCGATGTATATGCAATATACAACACAACCCCCGTCAGTCGTATTAATAACACCGCGCCGCAATTTGTTTAAAGCATGCCAGCGTCGTTCATGGGTCTATGCCACTCTGGAGACTTATACTAGATGAAATAGCTTGAAATTCTCTACAACATATGTAAATTTAAAAACATCGTATAGAATAGCGGCTGAGAGAATTGTACTTTTTCCGATGTAATCTGAAACATGCAAGGCAACCCCCGTCATTCGTATTAACAACACCGCGCCGCAATTTGTTTAAAGCTTGCCTGCGTCGTTCATGGGTCTATGCCACTCTGGAAGCTTATACTAAATTAAAGAGCTTGAAATTCTCTACAAGATATGTAAATTTAAAAAAATCGTATAGAATAACGGCTGAGAAAATTGTGTTTATATCTGATGTATATGCAATATACAACACAACCCCCGTCAGTCGTATTAATTACACCGCGCCGCAATTTGTTTAAAGCATGCCAGCGTCGTTCATGGGTCTATGCCACTCTGGAGAGTTATACTAGATGAAAGAGCATGAAATTCTCTACAACATATGTAAATTTAAAAAAATCGTATAGAATAGCGGCTGAGAAAATTGTGTTTATATCTGATGTATATGCAATATACAACACAACCCCCGTCAGTCGTATTAATTACACCGCGCCGGCATTTGTTTAAAGCTTGCCTCCGTCGTTCATGGGTCTATGCCGCTCTGGAGACTTACATTATATTAAAGAGCTTGAAATTCTCTACAACATATGTAAATTTCAAAAAATCGTATAGAATAGCGGCTGAGAGAATTGTACTTTTTCCGATGTAATCTGAAACATGCAAGGCAACCCCCGTCAGTCGTATTAATAACACCGCGCCGCAATTTGTTTAAAGCTTGCCTGCGTCGTTCATGGGTATATGCCACTCTGGAAACTTATACCAGATGAAAGAGCATGAAATTCTCTACAACATATGTAAATTTAAGAAAATCGTATAGAATAGCGGCTGAGAAAATTGTACTTTTTCCGATGTAATCTGAAACATGCAAGGCAACCCTCGTCAGTCGTATTAATTACACCGCGCCGGCATTTGTTTAAAGCTTGCCTCCGTCGTTAGTAGTATAGGATATGGTGGCACCAGCACACTTTGTTTTGGCTCTATTAGCAGAGAACTCCTCCGTTTTGACGCACAGACGGGGGTTTCGTCAAATCCTGAGGGTCTGAAGAGTTGGCCGCATGCATCACCTTTCCCTAGCAACCACATTTCAAATCACAAGGCCAGCTCAATTTCAAATCAACAGACTAAAATATATCACTTCACAGAATCCGACTTAAATTTTGTGAAGTATAATTTAAACTATCATACCAACCTTAATCAGTAAAATATTCATTCTATTGTAATCATATACTATAAGACGTGTTTACTAAACAGATACCCAGACACAGCTGTTACAACTAAGAGAATCCTCAACTTATTATCCGGATCTGTCTGTATGCCAGGTGTATGGACGGATGGTTTGTTAGGTGTACGGACGGCTAGATGTGGAACATTTTCCCTTTGCAGATTCTCTTGTTTTTCGTCTAATGTTTCCAAGTGTGGAACATATTCTTGGTGTAGCTTCTTTGGTTGTTTGTGAACACCTTGGTAGTTTACTTTAGAATTAATACCAAATTTCATAACATCCGATGCATGTCTAAGTAAGTTGTTATATCCTAATTCCTAAGATTTTCTCCTTCAATATTGTAAGTGACCCTGGCACCAACCACGTGTCAGGACTTATGGCTAGGTTCTGGGTGACGTTAGTATCTGATATTGCCCTGTTCATATTCAGAATCCAGGTGCTGACAGAATAGTTAACGACGGCATCATTTACAAGGACTCTGAATTCCTGCTGTGACTCGAGACTTCCAGCACCTTTGTTAACAATGCTTATCCTTGTTTTAGCCTGTGAACCTAGGACGGCGTAAACATAAGCCTCGATAGACTCGTTCAGATACTGCAGACCTATCCTAGTGAAACCATTTGTTCGTAAGGGGATGAACCTTCTATAGTGTGTCTCATAATCGCTATTGAGACGCCACATCCACTCACGGAATGGTTGGTCGTGTTTGTAACCAGAGTGAGGATTAATCAGGAACTTTTTTTCTCTAGGTATATTCGCCATGTTGTCAATCACATCATTCCCAACGCCGAACTCCCTCATTAGGTCACTCTTCTTTTCTTTTATAAGGCGTCTTAGTACACGTCGCGTTGTGAAATAGAGGTGGAAACGCATGATAGAGGTAACCACTGGGTATACATCATCTGAGAATTTAAGATGCTCCGCCCCAACGCCGCAACAGTATGAGCTAAGGTAGACAGCGAAGATGAGCTGGTAGTAAGGTTCGCCGTTATTCCACCATACCGCGATGTCCGTCCGGTTTCCTGGGTTCAGTACTGGTAATTTTGCCATAAAAAAGTCGTGGTTGTTAACATAAATCCTGAAATTGTTAAGGTTGTAGTCTATGGCGTTTTCTGATAGGTATGTGAACTTTGAGAAGTCGTATTTTCCCTCAATATCACTCTTCCAGTGTCGCTTACCCTGAACGTTCTGAACAGTACCACCACCTAGCCATATCTTTGGAAATCTGGGCGGTGGTTTATTTATTGTTAGGTACTTAGTGTAGTTTTTATTATTCTTAAATTCCAAGTCTTTGGTGTAGATGTACGAACCGTCTATAGGTCCAAAGAACACACCAGGTTCTGACTGACCGAAGACTGAGTCAGTTATGAACTTGGTTTTATCAGCGTGTGGATATTTATTGAAAAATTTCTTTAAGGTCTTACTCATATACCATAGGCTGTGTAATGTTTTCATACGGTGGCGGTATCTGTTTACTTTTATGTTGATATATATGTTTACCAGTTATAGCAACACCTCCGAGTAATCCTATCAGGGGTATATACGGACTAACTACTGAGATTACACTTTCAACGTCTTTTCTCAGTATAGTATTACCCTTTAGTTCATCTGTTAACGTCTTAGGATCTTCGATAGCGTCCAGTCCACCAAGTATGGATGAGAACTGGCTTATGAGTAAGTCTGTGAGGAACCCATCTGCGTCCTTCTTCCTTTTCGCTTCATAGGCCTTATAAATTTTATCAAGTACCTTATTACTACACTTTTTTATGTACTCAGATTTTTGCGTTATGTAACCTTCTTCAGACGCCTTCAATAGGTCTTCACGTCGGGTATCTGCAGTAGGTTCCTCAGATTTTATGAAACTCTCTTCCACAATCTGTAGCTCACCCACCAGTTTATCAATAGCTCCATCTTCAATAACAACTGGCTCAACCTTATTGCGCTTACCTTCCTTCTTCGTCATACAGTAAGGCATATTTTATCTAACTGTATAAGTTGGTGGATGCGTATTAAGTGTGATATCAAGGTATTTACCAATGGCAAGCTGCGCGATGATAGACTTCTCCATTTCACTGTCTGCGATGTGTCCGAAGAACTCATCCCTCAACACCTTCATACTTCTCCTATTATGAGTACTGAAAAATATCAGCCTAGTGGTATTATCCCTTATGCCAGTCGCCACACTGTTCAACTTCTGCGTTAGAATGAATAGTGTAATATTGTGATGCCTACCACTATATGATAAAAAAGTCAGCATGCTGTTGTTGAGATGCTGCTCATTTGTGCTGCTCATATCATCAACTATTATCGCAGTCTTAGACCAGGAATAAATTTTCACTATAGCCTCGAGAACCTGGTCAAGTCTGTCTGGGCTTATATCCAGTCCGATGACATCAGCATCACTATTCAGATATCCCCAGTCAAGGTATGTCATGTTTATCCACAGCGTCGGACAAAGTATTATGATGAAGTCAAAATACTTCCTATACTCAACAGAAAAGATCTCATTTAGCAGTGTGTAAGTTTTCCCACATCCAGATGGTCCGACTATCAGAATAGTCTCAGGCTGGTTCATATACTAATACTGAATAGCTTGCAGCTTCCCGTTGGCTAAGTTGATGAGACCGTCCGAAAGCACGTACAGGTAGCAGATACAGGCAGTAGTACCAGAACTCTTCTCCACCTCAATAAGTATTCCATTCTGTGTATCAGTCAGCTTTACACCCTGACCCTGCACTCTCTTCAACGCAGTTGTTGAGAAGTCACAAACCAAGGCAAACTTATCACTGAAGAAATTCGCTTCACTAACATTCCAATCAAACCTGTCATCACATGGGAAGAACACCCGGCTGGCCTCATTGAAGAAATCATACATTTTCATCGACTGTGTGTACAGGAAGTTTGGCTGACCTTGGAAACTTATCTTAACACTTTCGATAGCTGGGTAGTAGAACGACTCACTTCCATCAGTAGTTCTTTTAAAGATCATTACGATATTTCTCAGAGACCTTCTTGGTAGGTTCACGTTCTCATGGATCTTTGTGCTGTTACCAGCAACTGGAAAGGTTTTAACCAGGGTGACGTGGCTGTAGTAGGAAGATTTCCCCCTACTGTAAATCCCCTCAACCTCACCCGCCAGCATATCATTCTCAACTGTCTCATACCTCAACTTAAGGTTATCCAACCTAAAGCTAGATGGTACAGCCGTACCACTACCACCGGGGAGTAACACGTTAGAAGGACTGTTAATCTTTAGTATAGTCTCATGTGTGTTCTGCAATGCATGAGGATAGATAGCTCCATTTTCACTAAGCCAATCATCATCAATAGGCACCGTAAACCTGTCACCATAGATGCCACTCATAAGAGCATCACCAGCAACAGTAGCGTCACCACTCGCGTCCTGACTTCTTAGCTTAGCAAGTGTAACGGATATGAAACATTGTATATAGTTTATTTAGCGTTAATTAGAAACATGAGGGACGCACCCTTTTCCAGGTGCATCCGATATAATGACAAACTGTAAATAGCCGACATCCGGATGAGCTTTTGATAGATGATAAATACGACCTTGTTGGGAAAATAAAGGAGTTCTAACCTCGAGTTGTGCTGCGTGTTTCTCGGCTCGTTACAAATCTGGTGGCAGCGGTAAAAGATTTTTTTAGAGAAGAGCTATGACCGCTATCTTACCGGGAAAGTTTGATGATGGCGATTTCGACGCGTGGTTGCGCGAATTCGACGCTTGTAGCGCCGCGAACGGCTGGAAAGTCACCGAAACCACGGACGACAAACTCCTCAAACTGCCAGCGTTTCTTCGTGGTCGGGCTGCTAGCAACTTTTCTTCTCTACCTGAGACTGCTCGCGAGTCTTACAAAGACGCTGTCGCAGCTTTACGACAGGCTTTATGTCCTCTGGCGAAGCGCGAAAACTACTTTGCCGAATTCGAACAACGCCGGTTGCGTTCCGAGGAAGACCCCTCCGTATATAAATGGGAACTTGAGAATATACTGTCCAAGGCTGATCCCAGTTTACCTCCAGATGCGAAAACGGCATTGCTGTCTCGCCAGTTTATGAAAGGTCTCCCTGACGCCATCAAGTTTAAGTTGTTAGAGCACAATCCTACGCCGACGCTAGATGAAATGATGAAGTTTACCCAAAGGTTTCGTGCGGTCGGTAACCATGTCGCAAACTCTCCACCTATCCAAGTAAACGCTACTACAAACCAACCTCCACAACCTGATCCTCAACTGACGCAACTACTTTCCATGGTCGCCGGAATTGCGGAAAAGCAAAAATCCCTCGAGGATCGTCTCACCAAGCCCGAAAGCTCTACGCGTGAATCGACACCTGGCCGTTGTTATACTTGTGGTTTGCCCGGTCATTTTGCTAGGGATTGCAATCGTCCGCGACAACAAAACTCTGCCCCTCGACGTCAAGATAAGACTTGCTACAACTGTGGTAAATTTGGACACATTGCTCGAGATTGCTTCGCAAGACGCCCTTTAAACTACTAAAGAATGGACGGAACGCTGCTGGAAATCGCGCCCATTCTGTAGTAAGTAGCAATGACAATGTAGATGTATGTAGTACTGTTATCCACCCATTTGTTGATTGTTTTGTGGACAAAGTCCGTGTTAGAGCGCTTGTAGACACAGGCTCAATGAAGTCCTTTTTAAGTAAGTCAATACAACGAACAATCGATTTTGATGATCGTTATATAAAAACTTTCAAGAAAGCGAATTGTGTGTCCATTACAGGACACAGTGTACATATCCAAGGCAGTATGTCTAGTCCTGTCAAATTTTTAAGTTCTCGTTTACGTTATACGGGAGAATTTTTAGTTAGCGATAATATCCCTTATGATTGTGTACTAGGTTGGGATTTCCTAAGTAAACATAGTTTATCGTTATGTAGAGACGTAAAACTTGGTAGTTATATGTTAGTAGGTAAACATGGAAGCACCCCTCTTAGGAATCACGATAATTTGTCTACGACGGCCGATCGAGCAGGGGTAGTTAGGACGAGTCCTCCGAATGCCTCGGTGGACTCTCGTGCCGGTCGTTTGTTGTGTCAGTCCCGCTTTCAAAGCAACACGGTTGTTGCTTTGGTCGACAGCGTAATGATACCACCTAGAACCGAAATTATTCTAGAGGGAAAGTTGGCCAGACGTGCCAATAGTAAAATAGGTTTGTTAGAGCCACGTTCTAGCAGCAGTAACGCTGCTAGACAGGGATTTAGTGTAGCGCGTGTTGTCGTCAAACAAGACAACAATCGAGTCGTGCCTTTGCGTGTTCTTAACATGTCTAATACCCCAATCGAATTGGCAGCCGGCGAAAATTTAGCCGAATTTTGTCCTTTGATTGAGTCGTGCCTGCCTCAACCGACTGTTTGCGGTGCAGTTGGGAATCAATTTCCTAACATTGATAGTGATAGAATAGAATCTATCATTGATCCTTCGTTGACTGGTGACGACAGGGCCAAGCTAAAAAATTTACTTCATGAGTTTTCGGATGTTTTTGACGGAAGTTTAGGGCATACAAACATATTATCACACCAGATTAACACAGAAAATAGCACACCAATTAAACAACATGCACGCCGCATACCATATGCTCATCGTGATGAATCTGCGCGACAGATAGACGAAATGTTGGAAAATGGCATTATTCGCGAATCTACTAGTGCTTGGTCGAGTCCAATAATCTTAGTCAAGAAAAAGAACGGCGAGTTGCGATTTTGCGTAGACTATAGGAAACTTAATGCAGTAACCGTCGGTCATGCGCACCCTTTGCCTCGTATAGACGATATTTTAGACTCGTTAGGTGACTCCCAATATTTTTCAACTTTGGATTTAAAAAGCGCATATTGGCAAATTCCTGTTGATGAAAAAGACCGTCATAAAACAGCATTTGTTACGCAGAGCGGCCTGTTTGAATTTAACCGCATGCCCTTCGGCCTTTCTACTGCGCCAACCACATTCCAAGGGGCCATGGATCTTGTATTAAGTGGCCTTTCATATATAATTTGTTTATGTTACCTCGATGACGTGATTGTTTTTGGTCGCAATTTTTCGGAGCACTATGATAGACTTAAGACAGTTTTGCTAAGATTGCGCTCACACAATCTCCGCGTTAAACTTGAGAAGTGCACGATTGCAGCGCGTCAAGTTGCTTTCTTAGGGCATGTTGTTTCTCAATCTGGCATTAAACCAGATCCAGCGAAAATTGAAGCTGCCAGCAACATTGTTCGTCCTAGCACGGTTAAAGATATCCGCAGTTTTGTAGGCCTGGCCGGTTATTACCGAAAATTTATTCCCGGTTTTTCCACCGTCGCAGCGCCACTTTTAAAATTGACTCAAAAGGCGGCCCAGTTCTTGTGGACAAGCGAATGCGAAATTTCTTTTCAAACATTAAAACAACTTCTCTGCTCTGCCCCCATTTTGGCATATCCTAAGTTTGACCGAAATTTTATCTTGCAAACTGACGCGTCAGACTATGGCGTTGGCGCGGTATTATCGCAACTTGATGATCAAGGCAATGAAAAAGTTGTCGCATATGCTTCTAAATCTCTCTCGACGCGCGAACAGCAATATTCCACCACCGAAAAAGAAGCGTATGCCGTAGTTTATGGTACCGAACACTTCCGCGTTTATTTATTGGGTCGCCACTTTGAAGTAATTACTGATCATAATGCTTTGCGCTGGCTGCATAGCATGGAGCCTAAGGGCCGTCTAGCGCGTTGGATCATGGATTTGCAAGAGTTTAATTTTTCAATAAAACACCGCGCTGGTCGTATTCATACTAATGCAGACGCTTTATCTCGCTTAGTCCACCCACACGGTGACAACGTTTCCTGCGCGAATGCCGTACAATGCAAAAAGTTTGTCTCAACTATACGTGTCAAACTCTCGGGTGGCCGCACAGCAATAGTTAAGTTGGAAAGCAGCAAGCCTCTTCTCGTTAATCCGAATGGCAGCTTAGTTAATATTCATGATTCATGTTCTATTGATTCTAGTTTCGAACTGCCATGTCCGCCAACAAATGTAAATGCCATCACTCTCGATCCAACTATCAATCTCGGTGATATTCAACGTAATGATTCACACCTTTCGCGCATAATCGACATGAAAACGCGAGGCTTACCAAAGCCTAAACCGATAACCATTAACGACCCTGTATTTAAAAAGTGGTTGAAACACTATGACCAATATTTTTTGCTCAATAGTCTATTATATAGAGCGCTAGGCAATAATTCAGACTCATTTCCGCGCCATGTTCTTTTAGTGCCATCTGCACTTCAAGACACCATATTACAAGCCTTGCACGATGGGCCATTCAGTGGCCACTTAGGTATAACTCGCACGGAGGATAGAGTACGACAGCGATTTTATTGGCCGGGTATTCGCACAACAGTTTGCCACCACATTAAGCTTTGTGAAGCTTGCAATCGTAAGAACTCTCCCGTTAACAGAAATAAGGCGCCGCTAGGCCATATTGCAGTTAGTCAACCATTCACGTTTTGGGCAATGGACTATATGGGACCCCTTCCCGAAACTAGTCGCGGTAACAAACACATTCTCGTTGTTGTTGACCATTTTACCAAGTGGTGCGAGGCATTCGCCACCTCGGATCAAAAAGCAAGCACTGTAGCCCCACTTCTTATTAGTCGCATTTTCTCTCGTTTTGGCCCACCGCGCGTATTACATTCAGATCAAGGTCGCAACTTTGAAAGCACGTTGTTACATGAAATCTGCAACGTTATGGGAATAACCAAGACACGCACAACCAGCTACCACCCTCAATGCGATGGTCAGACTGAGCGACAGAACAGGACCTTGCAAGCTATGCTTACTGCCTTTGCCTCTAGCAGGAGAGATGATTGGGATTTATGGCTAGATTCTGTCACATTTGCGTATAACACGAGCAGACATGATGCGCTAGGGATATCCCCATATGAAGTAGTTTTTGGTCAGGCTCCACGGTTGCCCATTGAACTAGAATTAGGCATGCCTTTAACCAACCCATCTACACACAGCGAGCACTTAGTTTCGATAAGGTCAGTGTTTCGTGACATTCGCAATATAGCACAACAACATCTGTCAAAGGCATCCGAAAACAGGCAAGGCTCAATGAACCGACAAACGCTTGGCGGCCGTTCGAAACAGGGCAAACGGTCATGTTGAAAAGACCTAAAGGCTGGAAACTCGGTAACAAGTGGATTGGCCCTTATAAAATACTAAAACGATTTGGGGTGAACTATAGGATTATATCCAAGGGGGGTGAGGGAAAGGTTGTTCACCATGATCAACTGAAGTTAAGTTACGTCCCATTTCAACAGGGCGAACCGGTTTGCCCAGCTAGGGAAGTAGGAGAGTTTCAGGTGGTTGACGTTGCACCTCGACAAGCGGAAAACCCCCGTGCTCGGCGTGCCAGACTAAGACAAAATATACGGCCACCTAATCGATATGGTTATGGATAGTCAATAGTTAGTTGTATCTTCATGTCCTCGGGACGAGAACATAAAGGAGGAGAATGATGTAACGGATATGAAACATTGTATATAGTTTATTTAGCGTTAATTAGAAACATGAGGGACGCACCCTTTTCCAGGTGCATCCGATATAATGACAAACTGTAAATAGCCGACATCCGGATGAGCTTTTGATAGATGATAAATACGACCTTGTTGGGAAAATAAAGGAGTTCTAACCTCGAGTTGTGCTGCGTGTTTCTCGGCTCGTTACACAAGGTTGGCACTCCCGCCTAGGCCCTGATCAATTTTCCCAGCCCGCTTGGACTTAGACCATAGGTCCTCATAACACCTAAGCACATGGGCCTCATTCAAGTCTCTATATATTTCCCCATTGAACATGTGAGTGATTTGTTTAAACAGGGTGGACTTAAGATTGTTCTGGTGGTATGACTCCTTATTTCCATTTTTCAGGTTGAATGTAAGCATTCTACTGCCAGGAATTAATACATGGTTAACCGGCAGAGTCGCCAGCTTTACATACAGGTCCTGACCAGAGGATATATGTGTTGGGTTAAATGTTACGTCGACTACTCTCCTAGTGCCTTTCTTACTACTATCTGGCTTCTTCAATTTATAGCTTGGGGCAATTCTGTCTTCCTGCAACATAGACTAAGTTATATCTTATTTCTTTCCATACCTATCATAAACCATCCATACGATCGCCACCACCAACACCCACAGATTGCTAGCCAACCAGGCCAACCCCAAAGCACCATACTTCAGAAGTGTGGAAATCAGACTACCTAGGGCTGTTATGATAGGACCCAACACCAGACCAAGTTTCTTCGCCAACTTCCTAAAGGCATTATAAACTGACCGTCCAAATGATCCAGCAGCGTTAGCACCTTTTTTAATATTATAGCGCATTCCTATTATTACCGTCGTCAGAAGGGAAGCCACAGCCACAGCAAGCGATGTCGCGCCAAGCCAGTTCTCCTTAATCCACTTCTTAAAACGTTCTAACCTAGACAGATCTTCTATACTCTCATTACCATCAACCTCTTCCTCAAACACTGCCCTAGCCTCACTATATTTAGGGACACCACCTTTCTCAACAATGTGTATCAGATCAGACTTAAGCTCAGCAATCTCCTGAATATTCTTATACAGTTGCTCCTTCAGAGGGTCAGTCTCTCTCAAAGCCTTCAGTCTGTATTCATTAGCCAACTGATCCAACACTTCTATCTTAGTGTCGGCATCCCCCTTAGGATCCAACATCCCTGCGAACTCACGGATTTTCTGTTCTGTAAGCTCCTCAACCCTATCATGTAACCTCTCACTAATCTTTGAAACAGATGACTCAACTATCTCTGCGGTCACATTCTCAGGTATATCTGGCAGACTAATTGGATCATTACCAGATCCATCAAAAATGGTGGTGTTATTAAGGTCATTAATAAGTCTACCTATCCTTTCCCCTGGCTTTGGTTTCTTATAGTGTTTACTCTTTTCCCTCATCATACTTTCGATTATCTCAGATGTGTGTTCACGATATTCATGATCATCAATCACCTCAGTAACGACTTCCTCACTTACCCCTGTTTTATCTACCACCGACTCTACCACACCACTTGTGGCAACTATTACATCTCCAACTAGTTTGGTAAACTCCACCTCTTTTTCTGACCCCACATTAAGTTTTTCGGTGATAGGGTTGCCACTATCATCATTACGGGATGTGTTAATCGTCCTAACGTCTGCGCCTCTATAACTGAGAGTGATTGTGAGACCACTAAGTTTGACAGACCCACCTCTCGAGAAAGAGATACCATGGATTATCCTGAGACCGGGCTCATTATTTAGTAGTGGTCTAATAATAAGACCTTCAGATACAGACAGAAATGATCTGATAAGCTTAACCGTGTTCATACGTTTATAATTCGCCATTCCTTTACTGAAGGTGCCCTTATGAGTTACCAAACTGTTAGCGAAATTATTAATATTACCCTTAGTTCCAATTATCCTCACAGTAGTAATGTCTTTACCATTGTAGTCTGTGTCATCATCAATCCATTTAGTCTCAGCATAAGGGCCTTTATCCTGATCTAACAGGTTATAAGATTCTGATTCCGACCGCTCTTCACCATGTTCAGGAGGGTTGTTCTCAAATTCGTCAAATACGTCACCACCTTCAGCCATCTATACACTAACTAATATTCTGAATATCACTCTCAGGTACCCAACTATTATGCTTGCTATCATACCCGAGCCACTTCACCAGAGCCATCTTCTTTTTCCTCTTCAGTACTTTCTCCACCCTATACACATGGTCCTTCTTAACAACAGCACTTAGCTCCTCCTCATAAAACTTACCAATTATTGGCTCACCCTCTAAGTCCGATATTTCATAAACATTTGGATCACCTCGGATTACCTTCATCACCTTGAATAGTTCCTCTGTGAAGTTAGCCTCATAGCCCTTAGCGAATATGCTTTTGTACTTACTTATCCTAACAGTATCACCAACTTTGAATTTAGCTAGAGGGTATTCTCCAAAGGTGTGGCCAAATAAGGTGTTCCACACTTCAGCCTCATTATTTTTGTTTACATTAGCAGGTTTCATCAGTATAGTTCTATGCTTACTGTTATTGTAATTGCTAACCAGCGAGTCTAGAACATCAGTCCACCTATATGTTCCCTTACTGTAGAAGTACTTCCACATAGCCGTCTTGAGGGTTCTGTTAAACCGTTCCACAACAGCAGCCTTCTTATCCGATAGGGTGCTAAAGTACTTAGCACCAGCTCCCTCCAGTAAGGACCTCACCCCAACGTTGTAAAATTCCTTACCATCGTCAAACTGCACCAGTTCCGAGTCCGCTCCAAAACGCTTCCTAAATTTCTTAAGCAACAACGTTACCGCCTTACTCATACTTCCAGTGTCTTTCCTATACACAGGGATGGCAAAGGCATATCTGCTTAAAATTTCAACAGCTGTCAATATCCAACGGTATCCCTCATTCTTATTCCCATACTTACCCATATCAACAAGATCCATTTGCAGCTGCTCACCGAGGTAGTAAACCCTAGTCTGTCTGAACTTATGCTTACCAACTATTTTCCTGTACCGTGTAAAAGTGTCCTGCGATTTCAGCCACTCAGTGACCTTACTCCTACTAACACCGGGGAGACCATCAGCCAGTGCTTTCTGGTAAAGCCTCTCAGCTGACTGGTAACCAGTTGATGGATTATAGTATATATCCCTCAACCCCTGTTCCAGTTCTATGTCATTGTCCATATACTCTACGAGATGTACAGCTCCAACAGTATGCTCCCAAAACCATTCAGTGGTTTTCCGTTCTGATCTGTCACATGGAATTCCAACTCATTGATAACACCTTTACCAATTTCCAGCTCAGTCTCAATGTCAACAAATGACTGTGTCGAACCAAACAGCGGCTGCTCGCTAGTGACTGGAAGACTCACTAGGACATTACTCTTCCTCCCGTTATAGAGGTTCATTGACGTAGATATCACATTACACATCACCACCAAGTACTTCAATCCATTATTCACATTTATCAGCCCACTCTTTGTTCTACTACCTGGTAAGAATATACGGGTACTGAATCCTAGTAAAGAGGCTAAGTTGTTATGCAGTACTAGCGTCGTGCTACTGTCAGTCACCATCGTACACTTAGCCTCTGGTTTACTAAGTGTTAATGTAACCCCGCAGTTCCCCTCAAGTATCTTCTTAAAATCCTGGAATGTATAGTAACCATCCCCAAGGAATTTATCCACCCTCTTATTGTGAACATAGTAGTTACCCTTACTGCCGGACACATTATAGTACTCCCACATTATGTAAGCCTTCTTAAGCAGAATATGAGGATTTTT
Source organism: Corallium rubrum (assembly GCA_964035015.1). NCBI lineage: Eukaryota > Metazoa > Cnidaria > Anthozoa > Scleralcyonacea > Coralliidae > Corallium > Corallium rubrum. Next base: position 79,905 of record CAXIUP010000198.1, on the reverse strand, counting down.
CCCTGTCATTATAGGCTCCTCCAGTCTAATCACCTTGTATGATCCTTCTATCAGCACGGTCAGTTTCCTCATAATATAGATCATATTATGGCACCATCCATCACAGGTATATATACCCTATTATATGAGTCTGAATCTGGGTTACACAACAGCGTCTGACAACTCCATAGATGAAGTCACTGACGACATTGACATGAAAAATTTTAGGATAATCCAAAGCACACCAGCCACTGATGACAACCACCTGATAAATAAAAAGTATGCCACAGAAAAGTTCGCCAAGAAGAAGAATTATGTACTTAGCGCTACGATGGTGTGGTACTACCCAGCGGCTGGTGGAACGCCGGAAGCACTTGACGGAAACGCGTACCCAATGGTAACAGTTAGTAAGGACAGTATGATAAGAATATTGTGCCACTCATTCGACAAAGATGGTGTAGTACCTGACAATGCAGTGAAGGTCACATACAGGCTGTACTATGTCACAGGTAAGGCAACACAAGGTTCTGAGCTACTTGGAACATTAGATCTTGGAAATGCAGATAGGCATTATAGTGGATACTGGTCTATACCTGTTAACCATGACTTCTTTGTTAAGGACACTATCTCAGCACAGCAGGCAGCCAACGGACCAACTGTAGGCTACATCTACCCAACAATAACTGGTCTCACTAGTGGTAATGAGAGTTGTCTAATGAGCCTGCTTAATCCAACCTATATTATGCTTAGAAGGGAGAAGAGTATCATAAGATTCAACCACATATCTGATAAGCTAACTACTGAGGACGTTGATATGTTAAAGTCACTTTATGAGCATTACCATATGATGGCAACATGCTATGAGTGGCAGTTTAAGAGGCTTTCCAGGATTAACCTGTCTCTGAACATGACTGCAATCTTCCTAACTGTAGCAGGTGGGGCATTTAGTGTGTTAGGGGGGTTAGCCACATTATCAATAAGTGCCGTAGGCCTGATAATGCATGGGTACGTAAAGAATAAGAAGATAATCGAGAAAGTCAGCCAGTGTGAGTCTGCTTACAAGAGCTATAAAAAGTCCCTCAACACAATTAAAGGATATCTCAGAGGTGTTGAGTTTGACAGGGAAACAATGTTTAGCAATCTCACTATGATTGATAACATAATAAATGATAGCACTATGCCACTGGAGAAGAAAATAAAAGACAGGTATAACAGGGTTTACAGAGGTCATGCATATATGAAATCGTCAGAGTATTATGGAGGAGCTTCCCGGGGAGTTTGAGATGGATAACTTAGGTAGTTATGGAGTTCATGATGATGAGGACAGTCAGGTTGCTAACTATGACATACCTCATACTGAAGAAACAGATTTCGGCGGAACTAGTAATAAGTTAGATACCCGTTATGTCGACAGTGCTAACAGAATAATTGCTGATGAGGATTCAGTCAAGAGAAGCCGAGAACATGAGAATGTAAAGGATTTCTTCACTAAAATTCTAGGTCTTGAGCCACAGTGTATTGATCCCGAGTTCATAGACTATCTTCTTGACAGAAATATACTAAGTATTGAAAGAAAGCCAGGTTATGTTGCTGACTACAGAGGGAAGTACTTTCAGGGTGTGTTCGAGACAGTTGACAGGTCTTTCGGAGATATGGATACTTAGCTTATTAGAGGCGGTATAAGGGAACGCTATGATGAGTGGAAGGAAATTATAAACAGAAGGGTCAGGAAAAGGGCTGGTGTTTATATATATATATATATATAATTAGAATAATATTTATTTAAGACAATAATTTTCACTTCATAGGCACTTTAAAATATAGCTGCAATGTCCAAACAATATCCAATCTGATAATGGTGCTGACTTTATTTTATTTTTGGCTCATGAATTATTATGAGTTTGACATGTATGTATAACTAATTTTTTTTAACCCAAACCTTTTACAGTATATAGATGAAGTTGCAATGATGGTGTTGCCATTTTTGTTGCAACAAAATTCAGGGAAAAGCAACCACAAAGACTTTGTGGAGTTTTTATCTGAGTGTTTTTGTGCTATACCTGTACTGATAGTTATTTAACTTATCCATCATCCAATAGGTGTACCATGTTGTACTATACTGTATTTATTTAGTGCTTTTGAAATGGATTTTACTAAAATCAGTGTCTTTGGGCTCTTGTGGCTCATTAAAAATGTAATACATTGCACAGTTCTTGACAGGTTTGGCAGTACCTTATCATAAAATGCACTCTTGTCCCTCAATGGTTTAATTACATTTTCTGAAAGATGAGATTTTTGCATTCATTCATTGCATGCAGAATTCCTCCAAAAGACAAAACAAACTACTGTACAATTATAACTTGATTGATTACTGTACTTTCATTCAAAATGCTTTTTGTCATTTAAGATCTATCGCATTCTTACAATCATTGTAATTATTTCTAATTCACACTTTTTATTATCACAGGAAGATGAATCTTTTGACGAGGTGGCACAGTCAAGAACAGAAATGTTTCCAAAAATTTTCATCAAAGGTGACTTGGACAAATCTGCTAAGGCTGCCATAATTGCAGAGAACCTGGTTTTGTGTGAAGTGGATGGAGGGCTTGTTGCAGCAACCATTGGCTTCATGGCCGCCAACTATGTTTTTATGTTTAAATATTCCGGTCCACTTAATAATTTTTGTTTATTCTTACAAAAGTGTGTTCTACAGATTTAGGATGGCAAGAAGTTGCCAGCTTCTATCATTACCCTGATGAATGAACTGAACTTATGTGCTGATATTAGCTAAAACTTAATAGGACTTTAAGTTATGTCTCAATCAATTCCAAGCATGACCATGCCCCCCCCCCTCCCCCCAGCATTTTACAGGCATTTGATGATTCACCTGTTCCCTGGGTTGGGCATTTGCCTCTGCAGGTTGTCCCCATGGTGGGGAATTTGTTGAAGTACCTAAATAGTATATATATACTTGCCTGTTATTTTCTTGAAAAGTAACCTGGCAAAAGTAAGTACTGTAAATCTATTTGGGAAAAAGGCTTTGACAACTTAGTTGAGACGTTTGAAAGTAGTTTTTAACCTTTATTTTATAAATATATGTTTATGTTTAATAAATAAATATGGTTGGTCACGGCCACTTCAGCTGTCTGACAATATAAACATCTGAGCACTTCTTTAAATTGCCATGGGTGGGGCATTTGCATCAATTTCAAGACCCCTCTGTGGGGATATTGTACAGCTATGCTGTGACCCCATGGTGACCCACATTTTTGCGTTAGAGTATTGCAAATGCCTGTCAAATCCCCAGGGGAGATGGTCATGCTTGGAATTGATTGAGACATTAGTTTTAATGACAATGCTGTTAGATTTGGCAAAAGGATTTGACCACAACTCTGTGATTTACATCTACATGTACAGAGTTTAATTAAGGGATTTAATAACTTTTATACTGTCAAATTGCCAAATTGGGAACTTGATTTTGTCAATACAGATTACAGAATGCATGAAAATATTAAAAGTAATTTTAAATCATTTAATTACACGTATTAAAGTTACGTATTAAAGTTATATAAGGTTCTTTAAACAACTTTAAAGCATCAACCTACCTATCTGTAGACAGGCATGTCTATATTTTCGTATTTTGTAAAACATCCGTACATCCATGATTTTCATCAACCAGCACTTTAAGCCTTGGTTTCAAACCGATTTCATACTTGTTAAAAAATTGTCACTTGTACACTCTGTAATCAGCCTAGTTCTCAGGCCTCCCTTTTTCAATACATGGGCACGACATTTCTCACATCGAAACCACGAGGCCAAGTGGGTTGAGTTTCGTTGTTTAAAGATCCTAATTATATAAAGTTTGTAATGCGCAAACTGAGAGTGATAGTCGTGTGTATATATATATATATATATATATATATATATATAGATAGATAGATAGATAGATAGATAGATAGATAGATAGATAGATAGATAGATAGATAGATAGATAGATAGATAGATAGATAGATAGATAGATAGATAGATAGATAGATAGATAGATAGATAGATAGATAGATAGATAGATAGATAGATAGATAGATAGATAGATAGATAGATAGATAGATAGATAGATAGATAGATAGATAGATAGATAGATAGATAGATAGATAGATAGATAGATAGATAGATAGATAGATAGATAGATAGATAGATAGATAGATATAGATAGATAGATAGATAGTTATCTAAGGTTATATATTATCATTTACTTCGAAATTTATGAATGTTAGTTTTGTGGTTTGCTCCAAATACAAAAAAACTAAAAACAACTATTGAAATTTTGATCGTAGAGTGTGTGCATTTTCAATAGGTAATATTTATACTAATAATATTTATACTTTTTAGCTGAGTAACTCGAACTCCATTTTGGGGGAATATTTACTCAATATTTGAGTAATTCCTTGTTTTACTCAAAATAAGGAGTCACTGGGTGCATTTTAGCTGAGTAATTGGAACTCCATTTTGGAGTAATATTTACTCAATATTTGAGTAATTCCTTGCTTTACTCAAAATAAGGAGTCACTGTGGGTGCATTTTAGCTGAGTAACTGGAACTCGATTTTTGAGTAATATTTACTCACAATTTGAGTATTTTTACTCAATATTTGAGTAATTCCTTATTTTACTCAAAATATTGAGTCAATGTGGTTCTTGTTATTTGAGTAGCTTTTACTCAATTTTTGAGTAAATTCACTCATAAAACTGAGTATGTTTTACTCATACTATATGAGTTAGTTTAACTCCTTATAATGTGTCACTGTGGGTGCATTGTTTTACTCAATATTTTGAGTTGATTATACTCAGGATTTTTTGCAGTGTAAGACTAATTATTGGTTTACGTAAGTATGACCGTTTATGACAAAAATTATTACGCGTAAGACTAATTATTGGTTTACGTAAGTATGACCGTTTATGACAAAAATTATTACGCGTAAGACTAATTATCGGTTTACTTAAGTGCCACTCATGAAAAAAATTATTACGCGTAAGACTAATTATTGGTTTACGTAAGTATGACCGTTTATGACAAAAATTATTACGCGTAATAATTTTTGGTCTGTTGATTTGAAATTGAGCTGGTCTTGTGATTTGAAATGTGGTTGCTAGGGAAAGGTGATGCATGCGGCCACTCTTTAAACCCTCCGGGATATGACAAAAATCTCGTCTGCGCGTGAAAATGGAGGAGTTCTCTGCTAATAGAGCCAAAACAAACTGTGCTGGTGCCCCCATAATTTTTTGTCGAGTTTTAATATGCCCTAAAAAGTGATGCATGCGGCCACTTTACAAAAAACCGAAAAAAACAAAAAATTATAAAAAAGATTAAAAAAAGTGGTCGCATGCATCACTTTTTAAAAAGTCCCCGGGATTAGACAAAAATCTCGTCTGTGCGTGAAAATGGAGGAGTTCTCTGCTAATAGAGCCAAAACAAACTGTGCTGGTGCCCCCATATCCTATACTACTGTCGTTCATGGGTCTATGCCGCTCTGGAGGCTTACATTATATTAAAGAGCTTGAAATTCTCCACAACATATGTAAATTTCAAAAAATCGTATAGAATAGCGGCTGAGAGAATTGTACTTTTTCCGATGTAATCTGCAATATATGCAAGGCAACCCCCGTCAGTCGTATTAATAACACCGCGCCGCAATTTGTTTAAAGCTTGCCTGCGTCGTTCATGGGTCTATGCCACTCTGGAAGCTTATACTATATTAAAGAACTTGAAATTCTCTACAAGATATGTAAATTTAAAAAAATCGTATATAATAGCGTCTGAGAAAATTGTGTTTATATCTGATGTATATGCAATATACAACACAACCCCCGTCAGTCGTATTAACAACACCGCGCCGCAGTTTGTTTAAAGCTTGCCTGCGTTGTTGATGGGTCTATGCCACTCTGGAAACTTATACCAGATGAAAGAGCTTGAAATTCTCTACAACATATGTAAATTTAAGAAAATCGTATAGAATAGCGGCTGAGAAAATTGTACTTTTTCCGATGTAATCTGAAACATGCAAGGCAACCCTCGTCAGTCGTATTAATAACACCACGCCGCAATTTGTTTAAAGTTTGCCTGCGTCGTTCATGGGTCTATGCCACTCTGGAAACTTATACTAAATTAAAGAGCTTGAAATTCTCTACAAGATATGTAAATTTAAAAAAATCGTATAGAATAACGTCTGAGAAAATTGTGTTTATATCTGATGTATATGCAATATACAACACAACCCCCGTCAGTCGTATTAATTACACCGCGCCGCAATTTGTTTAAAGCATGCCTGCGTCGTTCATGGGTCTATGCCACTCTGGAGACTTACACCAGATGAAAGAGCTTGAAATTCTCTACAAGATATGTAAATTTAAAAAAATCGTATAGAATAGCGTCTGAGACAATTGTGTTTATACCTGATGTACATGCAATATACAACACAACCCCCGTCAGTCGTATTAACAACACGGCGCCGCAATTTGTTTAAAGCATGCCAGCGTCGTTCATGGGTCTATGCCACTCTGGAGACTTACACTGGATGAAAGAGCTTGAAATTGTCTACAACATATGTAAATTAAAAAAAATCGTATAAAATAGCGGCTTAGAAAATTGTGTTTATATCTGATGTATATGCAATATACAACACAACCCCCGTCAGTCGTATTAACAACACCGCGCCGCAATTTGTTTTAAAGCTTGCCTGCGTCGTTCATGGGTCTATGCCACTCTGGAGACTTATACTAGATGAAAGAGCTTGAAATTCTCTACAACATATGTAAATTTAAGAAAATCGTATAGAATAGCGGCTGAGAAAATTGTACTTTTTCCGATGTAATCTGAAACATACAAGGCAACCCTCGTCAGTCGTATTAATAACACCGCGCCGCAATTTGTTTAAAGCATGCCAGCGTCGTTCATGGGTCTATGCCACTCTGGAGACTTGTACTAGATGAAAGAGCTTGAAATTCTCTACAACATATGTAAATTTAAAAACATCGTATAGAATAGCGGCTGAGAGAATTGTACTTTTTCCGATGTAATCTGAAACATGCAAGGCAACCCCCGTCATTCGTATTAACAACACCGCGCCGCAATTTGTTTAAAGCTTGCCTGCGTCGTTCATGGGTCTATGCCACTCTGGAAACTTATACTAAATTAAAGAGCTTGAAATTCTCTACAAGATACGTAAATTTAAAAAAATCGTATAGAATAACGTCTGAGAAAATTGTGTTTATATCTGATGTATATGCAATATACAACACAACCCCCGTCAGTCGTATTAATTACACCGCGCCGCAATTTGTTTAAAGCATGCCAGCGTCGTTCATGGGTCTATGTCACTCTGGAGAGTTGTAGTAGATGAAAGAGCTTGAAATTCTCTACAAAAAAATGTAAATTTAAAAAAATCGTATAGAATAGCCTCTGAGACAATTGTGTTTATACCTGATGTACATGCAATATACAACACAACCCCCGTCAGTCGTATTAACAACACGGCGCCGCAATTTGTTTAAAGCTTGCCTGCGTCGTTCATGGGTCTATGCCACTCTGTCGACTTATACTAGATGAAAGAGCTTGAAATTCTCTACAACATATGTAAATTTAAAAAAATCGTATAGAATAGCGGCTGAGAAAATTGTACTTTTTCCGATGTAATCTGAAACATGCAAGGCAACCCCCGTCAGTCGTATTAACAACACCGCGCCGCAATTTGTTTAAAGCTTGCCTGCGTCGTTCATGGGTCTATGCCACTCTGGAAGCTTATACTAAATTAAAGAGCTTGAAATTCTCTAGAAGATACGTAAATTTTAAAAAATCGTATAGAATAACGTCTGAGAAAATTGTGTTTATATCTGATGTATATGCAATATACAACACAACCCCCGTCAGTCGTATTAATTACACCGCGCCGCAATTTGTTTAAAGCATGCCAGCGTCGTTCATGGGTCTATGCCACTCTGGAGAGTTATAGTAGATGAAAGAGCATGAAATTCTCTACAACATATGTAAATTTAAAAAAAATCGTATAGAATAGCGGCTGAGAAAATTGTGTTTATATCTGATGTATATGCAATATACAACACAACCCCCGTCAGTCGTATTAATTTTACCGCGCCGGCATTTGTTTAAAGCTTGCCTGCATCGTTCATGGGTCTATGCCACTCTGGAGACTTACATTATATTAAAGAGCTTGAAATTGTCTACAACATATGTAAATTTCAAAAAATCGTATAGAATAGCGGCTGAGAGAATTGTACTTTTTCCGATGTAATCTGAAACATGCAAGGCAACCCTCGTCAGTCGTATTAATAACACCGCGCCGCAATTTGTTTAAAGCTTGCCTGCATCGTTCATGGGTCTATGCCACTCTGGAGACTTATACTAGATGAAAGAGCATGAAATTCTCTACAACATATGTAAATTTAAAAAAATCGTATCGAATAGCGGCTGAGGAAATTGTACTTTTTCCGATGTAATCTGAAACATGCAAGGCAACCCCGTCAGTCGTATTAACAACACCGCGCCGCAATTTGTTTAAAGCTTGCCTGCGTCGTTCATGGGTCTATGCCACTCTGGAAACTTATACTAAATTAAAGAGCTTGAAATTCTCTACAAGATATGTAAATTTAAAAAAATCGTATAGAATAGCGTCTGAGAAAATTGTGTTTATATCTGATGTATATGCAATATACAACACAACCCCCGTCAGTCGTATTAATTACACCGCGCCGCAATTTGTTTAAAGCTTGCCTGCGTCGTTGATGGGTCTATGCCACTCTGGAGACTTATACTAGATGAAAGAGCATGGAATTCTCTACAACATATGTAAATTTAAGAAAATCGTATAGAATAGCGGCTGAGAAAATTGTACTTTTTCTGATGTAATCTGAAACATGCAAGGCAACCCCCGTCAGTCGTATTAATAATACCGCGCCGCAATTTGTTTAAAGCTTGCCTGCGTCGTTCATGGGTATATGCCACTCTGGAAACTTATACCAGATGAAAGAGCATGAAATTCTCTACAACATATGTAAATTTAAGAAAATCGTATAGAATAGCGGCTGAGAAAATTGTACTTTTTCCGATGTAATCTGAAACATGCAAGGCAACCCTCGTCAGTCGTATTAATAACACCGCGCCGCAATTTGCTTAAAGCTTGCCTGCGTCGTTCATGGGTCTATGCCACTCTGGAGACTTATACAAGATGAAATAGCTTGAAATTCTCTACAACATATGTAAATTTAAAAACATCGTATAGAATAGCGGCTGAGAGAATTGTACTTTTTCCGATGTAATCTGAAACATGCAAGGCAACCCTCGTCATTCGTATTAATAACACCGCGCCGCAATTTGTTTAAAGCTTGCCTGCGTCGTTCATGGGTCTATGCCAATCTGGAAACTTATACTAAATTAAAGAGCTTACAAGATATGTAAATTTAAAAAAATCGTATAGAATAACGTCTGAGAAAATTGTGTTTATATCTGATGTATATGCAATATACAACACAACCCCCGTCAGTCGTATTAATTACACCGCGCCGCAATTTGTTTAAAGCATGTCAGCGTCGTTCATGGGTCTATGCCACTCCGGAGAGTTATACTAGATGAAAGAGCATGAAATTCTCTACAACATATGTAAATTTAAAAAAATCGTATAGAATAGCGGCTGAGAAAATTGTACTTTTTCCGATGTAATCTGAAACAAGCAAGGCAACCCCCGTCAGTCGTATTAATAACACCGCGCCGCAATTTGTTTAAAGCATGCCAGCGTCGTTCATGGGTCTATGCCACTCTGGAGACTTATACTAGATGAAAGAGCATGAAATTCTCTACGACATATGTAAATTTAAAAAAATCGTATGGAATAGCGGCTGAGGAAATTGTACTTTTTCCGATGTAATCTGAAAGATGCAAGGCAACCCCCGTCATTCGTATTAACAACACCGCGCCGCAATTTGTTTAAAGCTTGCCTACGTCGTTCGTGGGTCTATGCCACTCTGGAAACTTATACTAAATTAAAGAGCTTGAAATTCTCTACAAGATACGTAAATTTAAAAAAATCGTATAGAATAACGTCTGAGAAAATTGTGTTTATATCTGATGTATATGCAATATACAACACAACCCCCGTCAGTCGTATTAATTACACCGCGCCGCAATTTGTTTAAAGCATGCCAGCGTCGTTCATGGGTCTATGCCACTCCGGAGAGTTATACTAGATGAAAGAGCATGAAATTCTCTACAACATATGTAAATTTAAAAAAATCGTATAGAATAGCGGCTGAGAAAATTGTACTTTTTCCGATGTAATCTGAAACAAGCAAGGCAACCCCCGTCAGTCGTATTAATAACACCGCGCCGCAATTTGTTTAAAGCTTGCCTGCATCGTTCATGGGTCTATGCCACTCTGGAGACTTACATTATATTAAACAGCTTGAAATTTATGAAGGGTGATTTGGGCCATAATTCAACACGTATATTATGCCATGATACATTGTATTTTGATATTCTCTCTCGTATTTCATTATGCTTAGATGACATTATGCTATTGAAACAGGTATTTTATTATGATATATTGCGTATTTCATTATTCGATTTCGCATTTCATTCGATTTCGCATTTCATTATTCGATTTCGCATTTCATTATTCGATTTCGCATTTCATTATGCTGGCGTAACATTATGCATGACGCTCAGTTGACGAATTTTGGTTCAGGCAGCCGCGCAATACTGGAACCGAGTGCGTCACATGTAAATTTTCGCGCTATTCTTTTTAATACAAGATGGCGAACGATTCGGAAAACGTGAATCGTGCAATGTGTCTTCTTCGCGAAGCTGCTGCCATGCTTGCTCGAAACAGTTCACCTTCCGACGCAAGTGAAACCAGGCAATCTGAAAGCGGGACGCCTGCAACTACGTCTACAAGTAGCAATGTTAACACAACATTGCCAACATATTTTACAACGCCAAACACTGCCGGGCCATCACGTAGTCATTCGGGCAGTTCGGGCGCAACTGGCAACACAAGCGAGGCTCTGCGTAATTTTCGCACTCTTTTTGCGCCTTACGGGAGCACCTCTCGTGATACTCCGCACAGACCTCCTCCCAAGAAAGTGTGCAGAAGAAATGGCAATACAAAGCCTAAGGAAACATGGACACACGAGGTCTTTTGTCTGGCCGATATAGACGAACAAGCAACCCCGTCGAGAGAAAGAAAGCAACATCTTCAACGTGCTGGCTTGGGAAGAAGCAAGATTAAATTTGACGCTAATGCCAAGGCTATAGCGTTTAAAGAAAAATTGGACGAAGTATTTCCTAAGCTAATTCAAGGTCAGGGATTTGAATTGTTGAGACGTGGGCCTTCAGGAAACGGCTTAGTGGTCATTCGGCAACCACCAAGTGGTTATTCCGTAACATATCTGCGAGAGTCGTCCGGTCTAGGGCAAGCATTGATGTACATTCGCCCATTGCAAACTAACCTGGACATATCTTCAGAAGATACAAATGACCAGGATTTTGATGCAGAGGTGAGGCAAAAACACTTGAATATCAGGCTGATGATTCAAGCCAGGGGCATATATATTACACCTCCAAGCAGGGGGGGGGGGGGGGTTGGTATGCCCTCTCCCAAAAAAACTATGAGGGTGGGAGAACTTTAATAATAGGATTATAATAAGATTACACATTCCCTAGCCTAATATTTGACCAAATCCCAGCCTACAATTGTTGCTCAAATTTCATTCCCATTTCCATTTTTTAGTCTCATGAAATCCCATTCCCCCACCTAAAAATAGGTGCCTGTGCCATATATACGTAAAGCCTCATGTTGCAGGTTAAAATTTGATACTACACTGTAAATACACATCAAAACCCAAAAGTAATTAAAAGTTTTAAAACACAAACTAAAGCTGATTTATCATTTTGAATATGTACGGTAGACATGATCAGTCTATGCAGACCCACACAATGAATCCTGACAATCATCCTGCACATCGGGATGCTAATTGCCAACCCAGGGGAAGCCTAGTGCTGTCAGACCCTGTGGTGTAACCATTGACTGGTGCATAACCCCCTCCAGCCAAACCAATCTTCCAACACCAATATCATTCAGCACTTATTGATCAATGAGGTTCAGATTAATTATTTTTCATAATTGCTGATTTGATTGAGAATTTTAGGTGGGAGGCAGATTTCTTAAATGTGTGCCCACTGTGGGCATTCACCCCATTCAGGGGAGGGGACTCAATAAGGAGGAGGTCCTGATTTTTTGTGATGGAAATTATTTATTTTTATTATGTTTATGTCTGTATATATAGGCAGTGGAAGATGCCCCCAAAGTCTGTTGTGTTCAATGTAACCTAAACATCCCAGTTACATTGATAAGGATGCACCAAGCAGAGTGTAGTAGGTGAGTAAAAGTATGTGACTACATTACTTAAATTCTGAAATTTACACAACTTCCTCAAAACCTTGAGGTAGTGATCAGAGGAATTGCTTGAAGTTAGGAAATGAGAATTGATTTATGTTTTTTGGCACAACTGTAAATACTTAATTTATAAAAAAAAAATAATAATATGCAAAATACTTGATTTATCGCACACAGGGCCACAACAATAAGTTTAATCAGGCAGTGTGGGTATCACTGTTTGCCAAAAGCAACAACATAAGCATTATATTTATAATCAAATACCTTCACAAATGTCACCACTAGACTGTGATTTTTTAATACAGATGTGGTGGGTTCAGCGTCGGCCGCAGTCTTGATAAGCAGGATATAATGTGTGTAGATTCTCGACGGCCTGTAATGAGAGGAAAATACATCGACGTTTCGAGCAAAGGCCCTTCGTCATAGATTAGTAGACACAGGGATTTTTTAACCTGTATGCCATTGCTTACAGGCAATTATTTTTATTTTGCTAAAACTTTATTTTCAGGAGGGGTGTCGCATTCCAACACCCCTCCCCAATGATGGGCTTGACCTCATGTGAAACCTAATCCATACCCCTACTCCCTCTACAATCATTTTATTAAATTATTTGTGAAATGGCATCTTTAATAATCTCAAATAGGAATTCAATGGAGGATACACCTTGTTGCTCTTCCGATCCTCATGGTGACAATGCTTTAAATGTTGATGAGGTATGTACACAAACCATGGGACTACAATATGTTGCACTACATTTACTTGTGCAAAAGGCCCCATGGTTCAAATTAGTTAAGAAAAAAACAATGTAAAAAAATGTGGCTCTATTGCATGAATTGCATTCCTATTGCATGAATTGATTTTCATTAATTAGTTGAAAGTCTGATATTTGGCGCATTGATTGAAAAAGTGATGTGCAATTTTCATTATCTGGTCCAAAATGATGTGCAAATTACATGTTGCACTGTTAATTGGCACTCTGCTGAGTGAATTACACATTCCACACTGTTAAGTGCTGCACTGCAGCTGCCCCCGCCCCAGCAATGTGTGAGAAAACATTTTCTGCTTAGTATGTGACTACATTACTTAAATCTGCTTTTCATTCCTTAGCCAGCAGAAAAATGAGAAAATAATACTTTTATATTGATATTTGTTTATACTGTATGTTTACCTAATTGTTCTTTCAAAGTGTTAATTGTTTTTTGTGCAGGATTATTGAGCCGAGGAAACAGTAATTATCATTTATCAGTGCTACTGTACATTACTGTACTTATAATTATACACATCAATATTGCTTCAGGTTCCTGACATCAGAATGTCAATTGTGTTACCTCAGCTGAAACAGATTTTCCCTGACCATGAAGATTCTCAGCTACAATCAGTGCTGCAAAATGCCAATTTTGACTTGACCATTGCAACAGAGACAATTTTGGGACAAGGAGGTTAGTGTTTGATGTAAACATATTTTTCAATAAAAGTAAACCCTACCAGAACGTTTATGATCCAAATCTGTTGAGAAAATAAAATTTGCAACATTACTGTATATCAATATACAAAGTCAGCCTACAGGTTGATAGACGAGGCAGCTGCAATAATGTTCAAGCTAAGTGAACTGTGATCAAAACAGAGTTTGGATATTATTTTGAAATCTGAAAATAGCATATATACCAATTCCTGTATAGGCAACACTTGTTACCTTGTGGATATTTTACTGTAGTTTCAATCTGATTGTACAAGTTTAATACTGTGACTCATGGCAAATTCATTCGTGAGACTGCCAGCTAGGGCCTGTTGGGAGTTCTGATGTTTGATTATGATAATGAGATGTTAGAGTGACTTGCAGCTTACTCTCCAAAAAATAGGTTAAAACCTCGAACATTGGGTGCCGGTGCAACGTTTCTTGGTTGCATTGCAGTTTAATTTTTCATATGTTATGGTTTTAGATTCTATAAGTGCCAGTTCGTCAGATTCAAGTGATGTGGAGTTAGCACTAAACAGCAATCTTCTTACTCCAATATATTTGCATGAAGATGAAGAAGATGAAGAAGCCTGTGATGACACTACATCTGTGATGACACTGCCGGACAAAATAACATTGTTTAAAGAAAACACAATTGCCACCCATTGTCCTCGTCAGTTGTTCACTGTGCGCAGAAGCGAAGGTTTAAAACAATTGAAGCTTGACATCTTGGGAGTATACAAGAACCCCAACACCAATCTAAAAGCCAGACCAAGGGTCTGCTTTGAAGGAGAAGGAGTTGGAGCAGGACCTGTCAGGGAATTTTTTTTTTCAGCTGTTAAGCTTGTAAAAGATGGCATCGATTTTCCCACAAAACCAATAATATATTTTGAAGGCCAAGACGACCATAAAGTTCCTGTCCACAACCAAGCTCTAAGACACACAGGTAGCTTCAAAGCAATTGGAAGGATCCTTGCTCATTCGTTCCTGCATGGTGGGGCATGTCTGGCCGGTCTGTCCCCAGCAGTTAAGCATTACTTTACATGTAAGCAAGGTCAAGATGCAACTGTGAGTCCACCACCACTGGAGATAAAGGATGTTCCAGATGTTGAACTTCAGGAAATGTTAGAAGAGGTAAGATATTGAAACTTACGATCACACTTAGGACCTTTTTCAAAATCATGTAAAATGAAAAAGTTTTTCTGATTAAATATTATAATTACTACTACTTTGAGCCACAGCGATCCTGTCGTAGCTTGATAGATCCAGCTAAAGAGTTTCGTTTCGTTTCGTTAAACTTTAGAAACAAACCATTTGTTTCGCAAAATATGGAGATTTTAGCCTTCTTCTTTGCTAATCACCAGTGCCCAACTATTCTTGACCGCGTGACACCATACCAAACATATATATTATATATATATATATATATATATATATATAAACTATTTGCGAGTCTACGTTCCCCCATCTTTCTCCACGCGTGTAAAATGATTCCACGCGTGTAAAATGATTCCACGCGTGTCGAGATTAGCACCTTCGCCACAGACTCCGGGCCTTCGGCCTTCACAAAAAAACAACTTCGACGCGCATAGTCAAAGATGACGCGCGCGCTGACCAGAAACAGAATACTTTTTTTTTGGGCCTTAATGCTCTCATCTATCACTGCATCGAAATCTTAAGCTCATAAGCGATATTGGCACTTCTATTAATATGCATATACAATTTTTCTCTCAAGATGCTACAGTTACAGAGCCATGAATCTTTACCAGACACTCTTACCACCAACCTGGCTCCATACCTTATCGAAGCTGGTATTGATGTAGAATTACTGCACTCTAGCAGGGAAATTGTGGTTCAATGCATTCTTCTGTTTTTTGTCATTGACAAAAGAAAGCTAGAACTTGATGACATCTCAGCTGGTAAGTTAGGTGCAATCAGATTTCCAGGTATACAGCAAGTGTGTCATCTCTATTACCAATCTTATCTGCTCAACACTTATTGGTGCATTTAGTGAAGGGAATGATGCATATAAAATGATGCATAATATATTTTGTTTTGTAATCTTTTGTTATTTCTGACTCTATGAACAATGACTCTGGTGATTTTACATATCAATGGAAGACTCTTGTGTATTGATGGACTGCTTAGCATCTATAATCTATTAGTAGAATCATACTAGTATACTATTGCAAATGCTGTATTCTGATTGGCTACTCTAGTCGCTACGGTATATCTATTGCTTGATAGATAGCGAGTAGTGAACTAAGCCCCAGTTTCCTGTGTGGCCATACAGAAAAACTACATGGATGCCTGGTTTTGCCTTGGTTCTTGCTCAAAAACAATGATTATGCTTTGTTTTTCCATATAATAAAAAATAACTAAGGTACACAAGTTCGCTTCTACTAAAACAATTAGATTATTCGCTCTCAATTTCTATGCAGCAATAGATGATTTATTGCACATTTTAATCATAGTGTATGTTGTACCTTTGAAACCTCAAAGCATCATGTACAAGGGAAATTCAAGTGTAACAAGAGAGTATCAAGTGTGTATGAAGTGTAACAAGATCCCTGAAACATTTTACATTACTCTTTCCGCATCAATTATTGATGACCTCTTACTTTGGCCTTCTCATGAAAAAGTGGTAGTTGGCGTGAAATCGTTCATCGAACGAAACCCTGACGGGATCAATCATCTTTTCCCTACAATGGAGGATTGTTGCATTTCCGCAAAAGAAATGAAAGACAAAATTCAATTTACTGTCGATGATACACTGGAAAGGAATGCTATTGCAAAGGACTTATTTTTCCAGTACATTGAACTACTGGAAAATAGGAAAGAAGGTATGTACACCACAACACATTGGAGGAGGGTGCACGCTAGGATCAGTATCAGTGCAGTCGGAAGCAAATTGTAAATTGTAATATTGCAATAGTAAAGATTTCAATTTGCATATCTACATGTATTTCACATACACACTGCTGTGGGATGCTCCGCACACGCAAAGCCTGACCTTTAATAAAGCATTACATTTTTCTACATACTGGTAATGGACATTTCATAAAACGTCTAACACACTAACATGTCTCAATATCCCTTAAAAGGATCTGCCTATTTACAATGCCAATAACTACCGTACAATATTAAGTACTTATTAACCGAGCGCGAGGTCCGTACGGGAAAATATTTTGCTTGAGATCTTTTGAGTACAGACCGAGCCCGAAGGGCGAGGTCTGTACTCAAAAGATCGAATCGTCTACAGTACGTCTTGCGAGGTTGCGAGGTTTGCCCGGCGTTTTAAAATGGCTCAGTTGCTTTTTTTCTCTAATGTACTCTGTCTCCGTAGCATTTAATATATCATCTTCGTCGGTTAGTTCCTCCGGATAATAGAATTGGCCGTCCATTTTTCGCTATTTCGTTTAATTTTGCTCACAAATTGTTTCGCTGTAGTTTGTTGTTTTTGTGCGGGTCCGTACACCGAGTCCGTACGGTAAAGTACGGACTCGCACATTAGCCAATCAGCGTTCAATACGCCAGTTCGGACTCGCAAGACATATAATAAAACCAATTATTAATTTAACACTGCTTATTCTGGTAGGGTGGGTGGGTCCCCCAGCAGTGTGTGAGAAAACAATTTTCTGCCTTTTTCGTGCCTCAGCCAGCAGAAAATAACACACCACTAGACAATGTAAAACTATATCAATTTCTAGTTCAATTCTGGATCTCATGGACTTTATCCATGATCTGTATTATCAGTATCATTGTCTACATTACAGGCTACAGTACATAGTAAATCATTTTCAGTTTAATTAATACAGTACTTTTCAGTTTCATTTAATTCTAAAGTCATCTTTAAATATGCTTATACAGTATTTGCATAAAACAGACTTTATTACATCCATGCATACGTTTTTGTGCATTTATTTTTGCAGCTGGTGCTGAACTAGTTGATTTGTGCTGCTTTTGGACTGGAAGCAATATGCTACCCACTCGATCGCAGATGCTCTATGTTTCCTTTGACAAAGATGGTTACCTTGTGCTCCCTATGGCTGAGTGCTGCTTTTTCAGTTTGGTATTACCAGTGAAGCATACCAATTTGGAAGATTTTATTGAGTTTATGGACAAGGCTCTAAAGTATGGTTCAAATGGGTTTTGTTTCTCATAGAATTTTATGTCTTGACAAGACATTCTGTATTATGCACATACATGTACACTGCCAGTGACAATTTTTTCTTGTTTTCTTGGATTGGTTTATGTTATTATTGGGTTTACGTTATTATGGTGTTAAGAAACATTTTCAAAGGGTTAATCTGTAATTGTCTTGTACGATGTCTTGGGATTTGTCATTACTTAGGGGAAAAAAGGCTAAAATGGGTTGCCCATGTATAGTACACACAAAATGCCAACACCAAGTATGTGGTTAAGTTTTTTTGGTGTACAGTAGAAGAATGATCGTGCTTAAAGTGTCTATTTTTTATTAGCTATCTCAATAGAGCATGCCAAATTCGTTAGTAAGTTCTTTAACAATATTTTATCTGCACTTTTCTTTTCAAAGATATTTTCCATCACAGTTGGGAAAAGTCGATGAATTTTGGTTAAAATCCGATAATGTATTAGCAGAGTCTAGGCACGAGTTGTGACGTCAAATAACTAATGAGATTGTATTAAATTCTAGTAAATATTACTTTGGATCAGGCAACTACTTAACATTTTATCAATAGAACACAGAGTTCTTTTAACTGCCAGATAAATCAGAACGAGAAACCCCCTAATGCGTGAGGTAAAATGCTACCACTGCTTCTATTTATCTCACTCTAGACACTCTAGTTCTTAATATTTTATCATTACTATTGCTAAATTCCATTGATAAAAAAAACATGAACTGGCAGAAATTTTTACTTTTGGGTTTATGGTCCCAGAAAGAAAAGTATTTTTTCCACCCCTGATGCTCTATTCGGATAGCCAATAAAAAAATAAGTGGTTTAAAACTTCCAATATTCCTCCTGCGTAGAGGCCGATTTCCACTCTCAGGTAGAAGCTGTAGAACTAATGCCTAATTAAACAAAAAAACAGGGGTGTACCGAGTGGCGTGGTGTGTGTGGGGGGTGTGACGCCCCCCCCCCCCCCCCCCACTTTTTTGAAAATGGTCGGTAAATTGATATAAGATCGATAGTGGTCGGTTTTTGAAACCAAAGCGGTCAGCAAATTTTGAATTTATGGCATCCAGTCTTGTATATTGAATTAATATAATGCATGAAAGTGCCCTCAAAATGCAGGAAATGCCGTTTTGGAGACCCAAAATTCAAAAATTTCCCGGGCCAGCATGCCCCCGCACCCCCCTAGCATGCTCGGTTTCACCCTCGTACACAACACCATTTTGGTTGGTGAAATGTTTTGCTGTACACCCCCACCCCCCCCACTCGGAATGGCCTCGGTACGCCACTGCAAAAGAAATTACCTTGTCCAGGGGAAATGCGCCTTTAGGCTAAGTGCATACTTAATCATTAAGTTTCCAAGAGTTTATATTGCAAAAGGATAATAAAAATTTCATGTTAGGTTTTCATAGTTTGGAGATATAAATGTTGCGCTCAAAAACAATTTCCCATGGGGTTTACCATGAAACAGCTGTGCAATAAAATAAATCAAGATTACGTATGACATACTACTGTATGCATGCACTAAATTTTGGATCACGCTGTATATTAATTATCTATAATAGAAACTGACTGTCTGTAAGGTGATAATTAATAGGACAATGCAATGTACGTGCTGTACTTAGAACTTAATTAACAGTAGGGGCTGGCATCCTCTCTGCCATGAACTGAAGAGCCTCGCAGTAAATATCCACACCATGATATGCTGAAGGGCGGTGGGGATCAATTGTCTGCTCAAGCTCCAACCATGCATTTTCGTCTAGAGGCTGCAGTGTTTCAGGAACTTCCACATGATTAGATGATTCATTTTCCAGATCTTGTGGCATAGGCTCTTCCATATCTACTCCAAAGATCTCTGGATTGATCTACATGTGAAATAATAAAATACAACGTTTGTATTATTTCTGCTGGCTGAGTAACAAGAAAAGCGGAAAATATTTTCTCACACACTGCTCAGATCCCAATGAAATTAGGGTGATAGTGGGTGGTGCAGGTTGTAGCAAGCACATTTTTGTTTTTGCTCGCTAAAGGCTTGACATAAGTGCCTGCCCTCTATTGTTAATATAACAGACAGATCTATTTTAATATACGGACAGTTGTGAGTTGCATAGTATATGGAAAGGTGATCGTTATGTTTAGACACTTAGATATAAATGTGGGATATGTTATGTACTGTATGTAAGCCAGTGATTGGGGATAGAAAGTCACTCAGATACAATACTATAGAATGGGACATTTTTCTTCAGCTGAAAATAAGAACCCAGCTAATAGAAAACCTAAATAAAGAACCAAATAGCCTAATTTCACAGTAAATACCATTCAAATAAGAACCTTTGTAGGCTAACTTGAAAAAATCTTGGTCCTTATATGTGGGTTTCTACAGAATTATAAACGAAAAAAAGAATAAACAATTATTTCAAAGCAGTCTATCTTTAACAAGTGGCAGGATGAAATTAAACATCTTTATACATTTATGGCTAAACCAATGACACAGTAAGAGTGAGAAACAACACTACATCATAATATATAGTATGTACCAATTGTACCGTTCTTGAGAGGTTGTGAAAATGTTATTTACCTCATTGTTAAACTCTCTTGCAACTGTACGACCTGAATTCCTGATTCTTAACATGCCATTTATCCATAGCTGTTCTGGACTCTGGTTTCTCTCTGTGCTGATTGGTGCTCGGTTATATCCAGCTTTAAATGTTTCCAAACTTTGGTTGATTCTCTTCTTGTAAACAAAATGGAGGGCTGCCAGGTGACAATCATTGGAGGCATCCAAAATACCAGACTCTTCCATGTAATTAAAAAGATGGTAAAACATGCTGGTGCATCCATAAAACACATCTCTCCACAACCTCTCAATTCGTTGGTTGTGGACACTCCGTCCTGTGATGTGACTGCCTCTATTTGGTCCACGTAGAGGATGGGTCAACATATACCATGCAACGTCGACATTTTCGCCTCCTTTGTCTGTCCGGACACGCGATGGCAAACCAAATTCATCGACAGCACGCTCAAAGCTCCTTAGCACAGTGGTAGCCTTATTGTTTGTAGAACAAGCAAGAAAAACTATCATACGAGAGAAACCGTCAATTCCGCCGTGAATCACAAACCTCCACCTAAATAATATGGCATTTTTATGGGTTAATTATAGCTTATTTCTTTTTTATTCTTTTTAAAGCAAATTCTGGTTAGGATAAAGGGTTAGGATTTAAATGTTTGAGGGTAGGCTGCTCAGACTATAAATTTTGAGACTGCCTCTAGTACGAGGGGCAAATCACTAAAAAAGTAGACAAGATAAAACATCATCAGAATTATTTATTTTGTTGTGATTTTCTGAAAAATGTGATTTAAATCAGTGACTTGCTCCTTGATCTAGCGTTTCCAAAACATTTCCCGGCTGTTTGTGAGGAGGGGTGATAGCTTTCAACATTTTCTTGCTCCGTGCCAACCAATGATGGTGGTGCCTTGTGAGAGTTGGCTCCCACCTCCGACAATGGTCCTATGGCACAGCCTGGGTTGCAATATAAATTAATAAAAACATTAAAATGTCAAGCTTGCAGCTGAAGCTTCAAGCTACAGCAGCTCACAGCGGTGTGTCAGAACAATATTTACCTGATTAATTTGTGGTTACCATCAATGTGCCAGAGTTCCAAAGGAGATGGTACTGAATAACGTCTACGGTTAATCACATTTAATTCTAGCGCTCGTATGAGCGTTCCTTCTGGATCTACGCGACGCATTGACTCCCTGATTTTGCGTTGTTGAATTCTGACACCACGAGCAGCCAGATAACCTGACATCTTCTATTGCCAGTATTAGGATGGACTCTCAATATCTCCTGAACTGTCAAGTCCAGCTCTTGGTCTGTTAGATTTGAATATGTTACTCTGACCGACAAACCGAAGTGCTGTAGTCGTCGTTGTATGGTGCGTTCACTTACACCAAGTATAGCTGCCATTTGTTTTTTGCTAAATCGCCTTTCAACTAGGAAATTCAACTGTTCGTAAGGAATGTTATAGCTAGGTCGTCCATGATTACCCGTGAAAATTGCTTCGGCCTCGACGTCGTTTATATCCGCTGCATCGCAAACTTCAGTTAAACTTCTGAGAGCGAAGTGAAGAAAATCAACAATCTCGCGCTCAATTAGATTGGTTTGATAGTATCTAGTGACAATACTTGACAGCCATTCCAGTCTGAAATGGACATTGCCAAGACGTTCCCCTTCATTACCTCCTGTTTCCATTTGCCGTAAAATGTTCAAAATACAGTTCCTAATACGGTCTCTTACAAATTGGCGTCCTTCGGTATCCGCCATCTTGTTTTTTTCTAATATGATAACATTTCTCACGTGACAATACCAAAATTCGTCAACTGAGCGTCATGCATAATGTTACGCCAGCATAATGAAATGCGAAATCAAATAATGAAATGCGAAATCGAATAATGAAATGCGAAATCGAATAATGAAATACGCAATCGAATAATGAAATACGCAATATATCATAATGAAATACCTGTTTCAATAGCATAATGTCATCTAAGCATAATGAAATACGAGACAGAATATCAAAATACAATGTATCATGGCATAATATACGTGTTGAATTATGGCCCAAATCACCCCTCATAGAAATTGTCTACAACATATATAAATTTAAAAAAATCGTATAGAATAGCGGCTGAGAAAATTGTGTTTATATCTGATGTATATGCAATATACAACACAACCCCCGTCAGTCGTATTAATTACACCGCGCCACAATTTGTTTAAAGCTTGCCTGCGTCGTTCATGGGTATATGCCACTGTGGAGACTTATACTAGATGAAAGAGCATGCAATTCTCTACAACATATGTAAATTTAAAAAACTCGTATAGAATAGCGGCTGAGAAAATTGTACTTTTTCCGATGAAATCTGAAACATGCAAAGCAACCCCCGTCAATCGTATTAATAACACCACGCCGCAATTTGTTTAAAGCATGCCTGCGTCGTTCATTGGTCTATGCCACTCTGGAGACTTATACTAGATGAAAGAGCATGAAATTCTCTACAACATATGTAAATTTAAGAAAATCGTATAGAATAGCGGCTGAGAAAATTGTACTTTTTCCGATGTAATCTGAAACATGCAAGGCAACCCCCGTCAGTCGTATTAATAACACCGCGCCGCAATTTGTTTAAAGCTTGCCTGCGTCGTTCATGGGTCTATGCCACTCTGGAGACTTACATTAAATTAAAGAGCTTGAAATTCTCTACAACATATGTAAATTTAAAAAAATCGTATAGAATAGCGGCTGAGAGAATTGTACTTTTTCCGATGTAATCTGAAACATGCAAGGCAACCCCCGTCATTCGTATTAACAACACCGCGCCGCAATTTGTTTAAAGCTTGCCTGCGTCGTTCATGGGTCTATGCCACTCTGGAAACTTATACTAAATTAAAGAGCTTGAAATTCTCTACAAGATATGTAAATTTAAAAAAATCGTATAGAATAGCGGCTGAGAAAATTGTGTTTATATCTGATGTATATGCAATATACAACACAACCCCCGTCAGTCGTATTAATTACACCGCGCCGCAATTTGTTTAAAGCTTGCCTGCGTCGTTGATGGGTCTATGCCACTCTGGAGACTTATACTAGATGAAAGAGCATGGAATTCTCTACAACATATGTAAATTTAAGAAAATCGTATAGAATAGCGGCTGAGAAAATTGTACTTTTTCCGATGTAATCTGAAACATGCAAGGCAACCCTCGTCAGTCGTATTAATAACACCGCGCCGCAATTTGTTTAAAGCTTGCCTGCGTCGTTCATGGGTCTATGCCACTCTGGAGACTTATACTAGATGAAAGAGCATGAAATTCTCTACAACATATGTAAATTTAAAAAAATCGTATAGAATAGCGGCTGAGAAAATTGTACTTTTTCCGATGTAATCTGAAACATGCAAGGCAACCCCCGTCATTCGTATTAACAACACAGCGCCGCAATTTGTTTAAAGCTTGCCTGCGTCGTTCATGGGTCTATACCACTCTGGAGACTTATACTAAATTAAAGAGCTTGAAATTCTCTACAAGATACGTAAATTTAAAAAAATCGTATAGAATAACGTCTGAGAAAATTGTGTTTATATCTGATGTATATGCAATATACACTACAACCCGCGTCAGTCGTATTAATTACACCGCGCCGCAATTTGTTTAAAGCTTGCCTGCGTCGCTCATGGGTCTATGCCACTCTGGAGACTTATGCTAGATGAAAGAGCATGCAATTCTCTACAACATATGTAAATTTAAGAAAATCGTATGGAATAGCGGCTGAGAAAATTGTACTTTTCCGATGTAATCTGAAACAAGCAAGGCAACCCCCGTCAGTCGTATTAACAACACCGCGCCGCAATTTGTTTAAAGCTTGGCTGCGTCGCTCATGGGTCTATGCCACTCTGGAACTTATACTAAATTAAAGAGCATGAAATTCTCTACAAGATATGTAAATTTAAAAAAATCGTATAGAATAGCGGCTGAGAAAATTATGTTTATATCTGATGTATATGCAGTATACAAAACAACCCCCGTCAGTCGTATTAATTACACCGCGGCGCAATTTGTTTAAAGCTTTCCTGCGTCGTTCATGGGTCTATGCCACTCTGAAGACTTATACTAGATGAATGAGCATGAAATTCTGTACAAGATATGTTAATTTGAAGAAATCCTGTAGAATAGCGCCTGAGAAAATTGTGTATTTGTATGATATTCTGTTATAGCGACCACCTGTTGAATATGCAGATAACTTCGCAATAACATGCGATAATTGAATCGACGGCTGAATCGACGGCTGAATCGAAGGCCGAATCGAAGGCTTGAATTGACGGCTGAATGTGGTGCATACTTCACAGTGGTTTATTTGGAACACAGTATTGTCTTTGAACTGAACTGAAGTCAAAAGATATTGTTAATGTTTAACATGTAATTGAAAAGGATTTCATAACTGTTTTGTTTAAATTTATAGGTGGTTGATATGCTGCCTTTTATATTGTGCAGAGTATAAAGAGAAAAATGTGTACACATAAATGCCTGATTAATTATCCCTCGATTTCATGCCCAAGATCTTGGATCATTGCATTTTTAACTGGTCTGATTCGTAGCAAGTGATTTACCGGGCAGAAACCATAATCGCAAAATGAATAGAAGAGCCTAGCTCAAAATTTTGAGCTGGGCTCATGTGCTGTTTAATAAACGAGCAGGAGTGTTTTATCAGATATAAAGACATGAGGCGAAGCCGAGTGTTTTTATATCTGATAAAACACGAACTGCGAGTTTATTGAACGGCTTCGAAAACGAACCACTTGGTAAGTTCATTGGCGTAGTAAGTTTGAAAAATAGCCTTGTCTAAGCCGAGAAAATCAAAGCTAAAGTTTATATGTAAATCAGGAGGTATCTTTATCACATATAAAGACACTGATTAAACTTTAATTTCTTTTGAAAATGAGTTTTTGAAATTCATTTTGATGTCTGATTGTTCATGCTAGCATTTCATTTACCGGTATAGCAACCTCTGTACAAAAAATATAGCAATTAAATATGTATATATTTTTATACACTAGACACTCTAGTTTTGTAGTTTAAATTCATACAAGAAACAGGTGCATGACCTCTTGGACTGTTTGTTGATAGTTGTTGATTCCTTCGTTATTGTCATTAAATAAAGGATTAATCAATTGTTGTAAGTGCTGTTGCTGTTCTTCGTTTAATGATACCCTTGTTTCAGGAACAACCACGTCATTACCTGAATCAATATCAGCCCAAGTACGTATCATTGCTTCCTCGACTGCCTGGGGTTTACCTGCAACAGCCGTTACATCCCATAGTGCCAGAGTTGATGGGGTGATCTACTGTTGGCAGTCGAAATTGGATGATAGGCCCAGTCCATTTCCATTTCAGCAAGACCTCTGTTAATGCGAGGAAGATAAACATACTGAAGGGCAAATAAATGGACTTCGTTCAGAGGGTCCAACAGTTGGTTGTTCTCTAAAAAGTAGAATAAGTTTTGAAAGTGACGGACAACTACTCTCTTTACTTCTCCCCACAGTCGCTCAATGCGCTGATTGTGTACCGATGTCCCTGTAATCATACTTCCTCGGTTGATACCCTTTACATAGAGCATGTATCGTGCTACCTCTACATTCTCGGTGCAGAAATCAGATCGGACCCGTGAAGGTAGACCATGGACTGCAACAGCATTCTCAAATAATTTAAGTACAGTATCTGCTTTATTGTTGGTGCTACATTTCAAGAAGACAATCAACCTGCTGTAGCCATCAATTCCTCAATGTATCACCAATCTCCATCTTATCAACTTATGGTGCCCATCAATGTGCCTATAATTTGAATTATTACTGCAAATTAATAAGTTATTTTTATTTATTATATAAAATAGAGTGTTTCGTTGATTTTTCCGCTAATAAAAGTGATAATTTCACATGTGTGATTATTCATGATAATCTCACATGTGACGATTATCGCTGAATCAGCATTATAGTTTAATGCAATTTTGTAAGGCAATATGACAATTTTTTTATATACAGTAATAAACAGAACAATACACGTAAAAATAAATTTATTTCTCATGTTGACCAAGATATCTTACTCATTCGCTTCGTTCACTCGTTAGATATCCTGGTCAACACTCGAAATAAATTTCATATTTCCACACATCCCCATATATTATTCTCTATTTAATTTATAACTTACTGTATGATATCATACCTCGACTAATTAATTAAAAGAATTTTGTCACAAAGTCGGGAACAAAATTTAAACTTGCCAAACATTAATACCGTACATGCCACAGGAACCTACAAGTGGCAGGAGTTAAAAAATCCTTCAAAAAGGGCATGTTGGTGGGTGAGTAAAATGGTTCTCTTTCTTAAAATTAAGTTTGTTTTTCTTTCAAAAATTTTTTATATCTGTGTGATATACATACAGCCTTTACTCTATTCTGGCTAATTGCCAGACAATTTTATTCAGCAGAAAAGGGACTTGTTGAGACTGACTGGGTTAAGAATTATTTGATATGTAAGGAAACATTCTTATTTTGCAGACTTGAGTGGTCTGGAAACTAATACGGCACATCTAAACTAAGGGCAACCTTGTCCCAGAGCCTGCTATGGCGTGCACGGGACGAAAAAATGAAATTGCGCTAAATTTGCACATTTGCAAATAACTTGCAAATTTGTTAAACTAGATTTGCATGTAATTTGCTGATGGTGTGTTTTAAATTTGCACTCAAATACATTTGCAACAATTTGGCATATGAATTTGCGCATTTGCAAATTAGTTACCAAATTTGCAATAAATTTGCCTATGAAGGTAAATTTATAGCAAATTTGAAAAAGAAATTTGCACGACTTTGCCCAATAGTTTATTCAACTTTGCTGTTTTTAACTTTGCATAATTTTGCTAATGGCTTTGCTCAAGTCAATTTTTAACGCAAATTCGTCATTAAATTTACCAACTTTGACGCCGTTGCAAATTTATTGTAAAACTGAACGTTACGACCGTCTTGATAAGTACAATTTTTAGGATGTTTTGATTAAAGCTTGACAAACTTAGTAAATTATCAGAATCTGATTAGGCTGAGCTGAGCGCGTTATTTTCAGAGATGAAAACGATACACCTGTATACGAATATTTTGTCAATAATGAAAACATAGTTTTGAATCTGGGCCTCTCTTGTATAGTTGTTTCTTTGGAACCTCTATATATATGAACATTCTCATACAAGCGAAAACCTGTTTGCATGCACTACAAGTATCACAGTTAGCCCTTTTTTAAGCGTGAACATCGGTAAGCGGATACCGAAACCAGGTCCCAAATTTAAACATATTGCAACGTTGGCTAAGTAGAGATTTAGCTGAATTATGAGATGTTTTCTACATATAATACGAGCAGGTCTTTCACCAATCTCGAACATATATATATCTTCCTGATCCTAGCTATCTGAAAGAAGTAAAAAATTAGAAAAACGAGTAACTACCTTCCTGTATAATCAGTTCAACCATTAAATGAGATATATATGTTTATTTTAAATGTTTGTGGTCTCACCAACAATTGATTACTGTAGTTCTTTGTATTTAATCTTTTTGTCTTTAGTTAATATACTTGGTACTCTTGAAAAAATTAAGAACTTATAAATAGATCCGGTAGTTTTAAAATATATGCGCGGCCAATTTTTATTAGCTATTATATAAGTGCTAATAATTACATTTTGCGGTTTTGTTACTTTGCAAAATTTTACTAATGAATTTGCCCATGTCAATTTAAAAAGCAAAGTTGTAGTTAAATTTGCACAACTTTCCCACCGTTGCAAATATATAGTGTAAAACTGAATAAAATTGGATAAAACTCAACCAACCAACCGATCGATCGATCGATCGATCGATCGATCGAACGAACGAACGAACGAACGAACGAACGAACGAACGAACGAACGAACGAACGAACGAACGAACGAACGAACGAACGAACGAACGAACGAACGAATCAGATCAGTCATATGCTGGCACAGATTCTTGTCATAAACTACATGTGGCTTTACTACACGAACACAAGTAGCAGGGGTTGATGATGTTGGAAGGAACAAGTATGATGTAGTTTGCAAAACTGATGTATATTTGTTCATATAATCAGTTCTTGATGTGAGATCGTGGCTGTCCAACAGCTGAATCCCTTTGTGCTGCTTGTATGTGAATGTCGTGTCTAATCTAAACCCTGCAGCATCGTCGCGATTTAGAACCAGTTGCTCAGTTCCACTCTTCAGCTGCAGGTAATCCAAGCTGCGGTACATGGCAGTATTCCAGTGAGCATCAGGATTCATTTTAATGGTAAACCCCTTTCTTGCTCTTCTACAGGTGATGCGTGCCACACCACGATACCTCTTGGCTGATAAACGCCTCTTACTTCTTATGACAGAAAGCTGTACGACCGTTCCATATATGCAATCTTTGTTCCATATATTGTTTGTAAGTGCTCTTGAATGCTTTTGTATGTGACCTTTGGACCCTGTTTTACATTTCCATCAAATGTTAGTACCCCAGTCCTGCGCCATGCATCTGCCCCTACTCTTCGTGTCCTTACAAACTCTTCAATATCATGTCCAATGGTCGGAATTTTTTT
This sequence comes from Corallium rubrum, assembly GCA_964035015.1. Taxonomy (NCBI): domain Eukaryota; kingdom Metazoa; phylum Cnidaria; class Anthozoa; order Scleralcyonacea; family Coralliidae; genus Corallium; species Corallium rubrum. The sequence goes on along the minus strand of CAXIUP010000198.1, from coordinate 50,672 downwards.
CAAAATGCGGGATACACCTTTTGGTACTTTTTTTTTAAGCAAACGTGCTTCTGCTATCTTTCTTGCTTTCAGCCGTGCATGTTTCCTCCGGTATTCTCTCTTCGTTTCCTAATTTGTTCAGAAATATCTCCATCTAACCCTTGAATAGAGTCATCATCATCTGACATTGATTCTTGAGCAGCCTTTTCCTTTTTACTTGCCAAGTAGGCTTGTCTTGATGTTTCAATTTTCAACTGTTCCTCGGCAGAAACATCCAAAAATGGAAGTTGCTCCGAGAAGTTGTGCAGGGATTGTGTCAAAATGGCTTCACCAGAGTTCCGTAACAGAATTGATAATTCTGTGACAAATGCAAACCAGTTAAGGTTATTGGTTCTCAACATAGACAATAAATGATCATGTGATAGTATTGGTGATGCAGTTACTGGATCTTTTTCTAATGTTCTTCCGGAGTCATGTAGATCTGAAGATACATTTCTGGATGTAATACCTCCAGGTACCTTCGGGTCTTTCTCATCCTCCTCCGACAGCCATTCAATATCATTCTTCTCACTCTCCGAATCTTCTGCAGCTGATGATAAGCATTCTGGCCCACTGCTAAGATAGTTCTTCCTCAACACTGATACCAAATCCTCTTAACACCGCGTTATCTTTCACTGTGGCAAGTTCTTCAACCACTTCATGGATCTGTTTCATTTCAAGCAAGGCGTTGTTAATCTTCTCTTTCTGTTGATTGAAGTTCTGGAAACCATAGCATTGTCGTGCTTTGTTCATTGAAAAATTTTGAGCTTCACAACAAACATATTTAATAAGGAGTTTGTCTTTGTAAGAGCTTGCCAAGTTACAAAGTTCCTTTAGGGTTGTTTTGTTCAATCTAGAAGCAGATTGTTGTGTTTGCCACACTTTTTCTGCAAGCGGTGCAAAAGAGCTGTAATCTACACCATCAATCTTCTCAGTAACATACAATTTCGCGCTTCCTGGACACATTGTGGCCATCCTAAACACGCAAACAGGTAACTGCATGACTTTTCTCACTGCCAAATCGCTTTTGTATGCCAGCTGTGAAAAAAGCATTCGATATGTTACTGCAAAATCTACAATTCCACCATCTTTTACCAACTTGGCAAAGTCTATCAAACGTGAACATTCTAGACATCCATCAGCATGCCGACTAGAACAAAACAGTTGTCTAACAATAACAAAGTCATTTAAAGTAAACCCCTTGAGAGGGGAAACATAAACACCATCCGCTACTTTGTAATCTGTTCCGACACCTCTTGCTTTGAAAGTTGCATAAGTTGCCACTCTCTCATCATAAGAAATTTTCAAGTCGTAGTTTGACATATGTTTAGTTGTAGTAAGTTCTGTTTCTTTTGTATTCTCAGTTACCTTGTTTCCAGGCACTGAGTTCATTCCCCTAAAAAATGCTGCTCACTGGCTGCATCAGTTTCACTAGGCACTGGAGACTCCTGATCTGTATTACCTTCAGTTTCACTAGGCACTGGAGACTCCTGATCTGTATTACCACTTGAGGCTCTATCTTTGAGTTATGAATCGATTTTTCCACATGAAGTTGCCGTGACCTGCTGACTAGATGAAATTTGGGTTTTCTTCTGAGGATTTTTCTTTTTGTAACTCAAAGCTTTAGCTTCTCTCTTTTGAAGACCCTCCAATTCCCTTTGTATATCTCTTTTCTTTTCTTTCATTTCCTTGATTTCTTTAAGAGCTCCAATGGCCGACTGGTACTGGTGTACAGTACATTGGCAAACTTTTCCTGGGCCCTTTCTGCATATTTTAATTGAAGATCGATATTCGTAAGATCTTCTTGACATTCCTCAATCCTGGTATTCCTCAAATCTGTTGATAAACGAGCCTTCTTTGCTGCAGTGGAATGTGTAGCTGTTGCATGTGTTCCAAAAATCTTTGATCGGGATGAATTTTTTGCATACTGGTAGCCATCTGCATTAATTTTTTTTCGAGATGCTTGAAGGAGATCACCTTTTTGCGTAATTAAGATGGGGTTTTCGGAACAAATTTCATATGCTGCTTTGTTAATGGCATTTTGGTAAGGTGTCAGTTTTTGAGAATCATTGGAATTGCCATATATTCGACTTTGCTTTAGAATTTCATCAGCATCAACTGTTACTTCCAATTCCTTAGTTGGCATACTTATTTCATCAATCTATATATAACCAGCGAAATTCTGAGCTCATGTCAATATAGCTCTTAGATAAATTTACCTGGACATGGCAAATCAACCCAATTGAACAATATTATAGTATATTAACAGGGCTCAAAATAACGTTTCATGTTACGCCGGTCATGGTGACTGGTCAGTTCCAATTGTGACCGGTCAAAGGCGATTTTTGACCAGTCAAATTTCACGACCCCCTCCCCCCCCAAAAAAAAAACACAAACCCAACAAAAACAAACAAACACAACACAACACAACACAACACAACAACAACACAACACAACACAACACAACACAACACAACACAACACAACACAGCACAGCACAGCACAGCACAGCACAGCACAGCACAGCACAGCACAGCACAGCACAGCACAGCACAGCACAGCACAGCACAGCACAACACAACACAACACAACACAACACAACACAACACAACACAACAAAAAAAACATGTAAAGTATATTCCACGCTATACATATAAGCTAGTACTGATATAAACATTTGTCATAAAAAGGAAATGCATGCATAGTTCACTTCAATATATATCAGACATTACGAAACGGGTCTACCAACAACAATCATTTTAAGTTCCTTCAGAGGGAAGTAATAAAATTAATTGCAAGTTAATGTGACCGGTCAAAATGACCGGCGTTATATAAATTTGACCAGTCACCGTTTTGACGTCATGTGCGAGAGGTCTATATGTACTCAGTAGGTGAAGATGGCTATTAAACTAGACTACGAGTGAAGAAAACCCAGTTGTCTGGGGATTATAGGCTTTTTGTTGGAATATAATTGATAGGTGACCCAGAAAATTTTGCTTTAATCGAATTAAAATGTAAAAACACCAGTGAGTCGGGTTGGCGTAAAAGACTAATGAAGCTAATGAAGTTCAGTTAAATCAAGCTTTAAAATTAAAAAAGTGGGGGAATGAAAATATATATAATCGACGCTCACCTTTGGTCATCACATCGTTTAGATCCTTAGCGAGAAGACACATTTTCGTTTTTCGATCGAAAGACCAAATTTTCACTGGCTTCATACTTTATACCTGGCTTTTGATATGTTTATAATACTGTAGCTGTCAAAATTTAAAAAAGAACATGCAAATCAAATTACTATAAAACAGGTCATGACCCTACTACAGGGTCAAGAGAAATATTAAAAACATTGATCAGAATGACAAATATAATTTATTTTCATCCATATTAATGCACATAAGTGACAAAAAAATCCACTTGAAACTACATTTGCACCGATACACCACAAAATATAATAAAAGCTTACCTTTTTATAAAACTTGTACTGAAATTTTTTTTAGAATCAAAGAGAGTGAGTTGAGTCAGTTGACCGCGTGACAAAAGTCTGATGCAATGGTGAATAGAGGGGGGGTCAATTTTATTGTATCAACTATCAAAAGGTCGACCCCCCACATTCAAGGGTCAGGGCAACCTCGTATCCAGGCTCTTTACTCGGCGCTCCATGAGGTCGGGGATCAATAAAGAGAAAACCCACCACCTACACGGGCATAACTATTTGTCCAAAGGAGAAAAATGCCCCACATTCCCCCACCATTACCCCGAGGTTGGGGGGGGGGTGGGGGTTACACTTGACAAGTGCATAACACTACCTTGGGCTTTATATTAACCGTGGTGGACGTGCATGTACTTTTTATTATTAAAAATACTCATGGGCTTTGTCGGTTTTCTTGGCTGTGTTTCCAAATTTTCGACTGAAACGTGTGTTTAATACTTCGTTGTGGAATCCGATTCTACTGAATTGTTTTTATCTCAGACTCTATTAAAAATGTAATTTTTGAGCTGTTAACTTTTAATTCTGCCTTTGCAAAATGTACATGCATAGAGAAGCCATTTAAATTAAGGCTTACTATAAATAATCCCATCCCTTTTGAAACCTCCTAAAAACAATAAACTTATATTTTTTTACAACCAGAATTTAATAATGAAATCCAAGTTATACTTTGATATGTTCAACTTTCATTAAATGATTTAAATCAGTTTTGTCATCCTATTGACCTATCCATAAATTCTATAATTTAATATCCCAAAGGATTTAATATCATTTATGTCTTCCACCATCTCTCTCTCTGACTAATATCAGCACTGCCTTGACTGAGCTCTGTTTACTGGGCAACCCACAAGGAAAATGAAATACACCAATTGGGATAAATTGGCTATGGTCCCCTTGGACCACAGCCGCGTTTATTAAGAAGTCATAATTAAATTACATAATTATTTTCCATAATTCAAACTGATGATTGAGCCCAGTGAAGGTGAGGGCAGTAAAACGCCAAAGGATCATTATGCAATAATGATACCGCCCCACCCTAGGCAAATGCAATGCTGATAAGATACACCGTGACACAAGCTGTCTAAATTGTCCAGTAGTCACAATAGCGTCTAGCACTTATAATACAAAACTATCAAAATATCTCTCCAGTGTAATCAAGATTTCTGGCGCTACTCAGCCTTGTAAAGCATTTCCCCTGATACGGAGACATGAGGTTGTTAGCGCAATTCGCGTTGCACTAAAATGAAATCACAGTAACCGAATATGCAACCATACAATAACGCATCAACGAACATGAAAGATTGCAATCGTTGCCAAACAAAAATTACTCGTTCTAAAATACTAACCTAAACGGATCTGTGCCACTTCAATAAGACAGCTCTGTCAGCTTGGCTTAGCCTAGCTCGGTTTGTTTCAAGGAGGTTAAAGGATTTCCGCCCTTGCTAGATAATCCCGTTCTCCAGTGAACACAAACTGCAAACTTTCAATAAAATCGGTCAAGCTAATTGTTACAAGGCCTTGGAAAGTCTGCTGCCCTTGCTAGACAGTCTCCTAATTTACTACTAAATCGTTATGAGTATGCCATTACACGTATTTATATACACCTCTTGCTCCTTACGTCAAAAACGGTGGATCTGGAGGACAACATAAAAGTTCGACTTTAACCGAGAATTAATCAATGAAGATACTATAGTTTGTAGTTGACATCCACCCAAGAAATAAGTGCAAGTGGTCTATACAAGCTGGAAAATCAGGGAAGCCAGGAAAAAACCTGCTGCTGGTAAAAACCCTTTGAGAAAAGCCAGTTGACAGGAAAACCTGAGTGGGGACAAGATAAAACCAGCAAGCTTCCCCACGAAGCATTAATAAAATTATATAGAGTCCTTACATCTGTTCCTGAAAATTATTAAGTGCTATAAATAAGATTCTAAATGTAAGGCTAAGTTGTAATATTTGTTGTTCCGCTTGTCCCGCCGTCGTCAGTGACACCCTTGATTATGTATATATTTGAAATCTGGTCCCCCAAATGCTGACTCAACCGTGTAGATCAACCATTTAGGCACTCGGAAAAATTGGTAATCAAGCTCTGGGTGAGACCAGTACGGAATTCTGTAAGGCAAAAGAAAACAAAACGGCAGAATCTAATCCAAGGTACAGGATATTCACATATGTGCATGAGATGGTTCACAACCAGACAATTAACTTGACACCCTCAAAGGCAAAGACAAAAATGAGGGTGCCATATATGTAGTTAGTGTAAAGAAAATAAACACCATAAAATGTTTAGGGTCAAGCCCTGGATTCAAAATTTAATGAGATCACCCAACACATGTTGGGAGAATACTGCAACTCAAGTGAGTACCAAACTCTAAATAAATGGATGCCAAATCGCTTAACCATAAGGTTAAAATACATCAGCCAATAATAATAATAATAATAATAATAATAATAATAATATCTATAGTAAACCAAAACGTTGACTAAACCAAAACGTTGAGTAGATTTAGCAAACGCGAAAGATAACAATAATCTTTATTTATACAGGTTAACTCTGTCAGCTGCCATAAGCATAGCTGTTATAAATAGAGGACCTGTGATTATAGAGTTTTTCGCAAGGACAAGCATGGCAGACAGTTTAATGTCGCCGCATCACTAGCCTTGGATGGCCAAAATCTATTAATAAATAAACCTCATATGAGGAAAAAACTCCAATACAAGGAGAAATTGTTTAACCAAAAGGTCAAAACAATACCTCAGCCAATTAAGGTGAGGACAAACCCAACAAAAGTTGGGACAAAACCTCACATAACATGAGGAACACACTCCAAATACATGGAGAAAAATTGCCTAACCAAAAGGTTAAAACAATACCTCAGCCAATTAAGGTGAGGAACGAACCCAACAAAAGTTAGGACAAAACCAATAAAGGTTGTGGCAAGGTCAAGCATGGCAAACATTACTGTTATTACATGGCAAACATTAGTGTTGAGGCGTCAACACTAACCCTTGTATGCCACAAAACAAAATTGTGAGGACAAAGCCCCAACAAAACATGCAGAAGCAATTAGCTCGACAAACACGGCTGTGAGAACAAAGTCATCACAGAAAAAGCGAGGAGGAACCCTCGAATTGCATGCAAGAGCAAATATTGCTTTCCGTAATTAACCCCCTCTAGCCCAAGACCTGCTCATATGCTGAATAAAATCGTCTGGTGTTAGCCAGAATAAAATTCTTAAAGTGGCCATGGACGACACAGGGCCAAGGAGACAGCGCGACATAGTTGTTCAACCCCTTATAGCCCAAGACCTTCCCATATGCTGAATAAAATCGTGTGGCGTTAGCCAGAATAAAATTCTTAAAGTGGTCAATGGACTATACAGGGTTAATGCCGTGGTAGCAAAGTCATCACAACAAAGCGAGGACAAAGCCTTAGTCAAAACATGCAATGAAGCCTGAATAACAACATGTAAGCTTCATGAATAACAAGCAATTATGCCTCGTTGAATGGGCAAAGACAAAAGATATGTAGTTACATTTACAGAAATAATGATAATAACAATAATAACAATAATAATAATAATAATCAAATAATAATAACTGAATGGTGGTAGTGGTAGTGGTAATGGTAGTGGTAGTGGTAGTGGTAGTGGTAGTGGTAGTGGTAGTGGTAGTGGTAGTGGTAGTGGTAGTGGTAGTGGTAGTGGTAGTGGTAGTGGTAGTGGTAGTAGTAGTAACGATAGTAAAGCAAAACTTTTAGTAGATTGAGAGAAATGTGAAGGAATATGAATTATATTTTGCGGAGACACGCCTGGCAGACAGGTTAATGTCGCAACGTCACCAGCCTTGCCCCTTGGGTGGCCAAAATCTGTTAATAAGTAAACCTCAGTTGAGGACAAACGTCATAAAGTTAAAGGCCAACAAGTGCTGGAACGATACCGCACATACAGTAAAGTGAGGAACGAGAACAACAGGCTACGGCGAATTAGGGACATTAGGACTCAAAATTATTCAGTCTCTTTGTTTTACAAAAGGAATTATTTTGTTTAAAGGACATCGTCGTTGAGTTGACGTATAGTAGATCTTAAATCCCTATTTATTACCGAGACAAAAGTATATAATATTAAAATTTCTATATTTAAGACTGAGTATAACTACATTAAAATTCCTGTAAAAATGTATATTGAATTTATTAAGAACGAAATTAGTTCAAATGACGCGAAAAACAGATAGAGCGGTTATTGTATAATAAACAGTTGGATCATAGATTGCTTTTGCCCTACCGCATTGAGAGAAAACAAACACCTTCAAACTTCCGTAGTATAGAATATACCATATGGCCGCTTTTTTCCTTTAATAAGCATAAAATTAATAGTGATATGGCTAGTCAGTCGAGCCCTTCGTATAGAGATCCCTAGAGTGCTAATTGAAATCGAAAAGTGTTTTGAGGGCCACTCTTGTATTCTTACCAGTTTCTGCCCGGCAATGATCTACAGAAATGCCAACCTGTATTGTAATAAGACAACTGCGGCAAAATTGCTTACTTAAATGGTTGTATGGCGTCACGTCGCCGCTGTTGTAGCCTAGATGCAATCTAATTTATCTCAAATATCCTGCACACCAATCAACTGTGGCAGTACAGAAAAGCCGCCCTGACACACAGGCGAGTACTCCTATCAGTAACCGGACATACCAAAAAATGTAAAACATTGCGTGCAAAATACAGATTAGCTCACAAGGTTTAACCATGCGGTATAAGCTTGAAAATTACATCGCTTGTAAATCGTCATACGCCTGCAACACCAAATGGCTGAGCAATGCCGGGTGGATAGTATAGTTCATAACACTAGAAGCAGAATTGTGGGAATTAACAGAGATCATTATCAAAAGGTGATTACCCACGCCCAGTCGACGGCGATTCTGGCGCGGTTCTAAAAGTCGGAAGGATGTGTGTATTATAACAACATGCACTTCGGATGAAACATTCAAACCTAATGCCGCTACCGCGTGGTATTATACAATAAGGAATATTTTGTGGCGTTTAAGAGTTCAATCTCGTAGCCCCATACGTATGCAATCGAACACCAAAATTACGTACTGTAACTGGGGATGGAGGAAAATACAGCTAGGATATCAGACGACCAGATATTGGCGGTCATTTGTATATGCTAACTTGATAGTCGCGATCTTTAGTTTGACGACACTATAATAGCCTCATACGAACTTACTCCAGTAGCTTGTGACTTCATATAGAGCAGATAACTATTTACGTGGCGAAAATAGCAATTATTTTCAGAAGCGGAGAGGTGCGAACAATTATAACCGAAACGCGTGATGAGTACAAACCAAATGTATATATTTGACTCTTAATTAGTAGTTTCATATCAGTGTAAACTGTATTAAGCCAAGGATTAGGCCTGATTCATACGTTGCATTTCATTCAGACGAATTTAATTCATAGTTAGCTTCGTTGACTAGTCGACGTAAACTCGAATTCGTTTCATGCGACGAATTTAATTCAGTGACGAGCAAGGAAAATCCCGCTAGATCGCGCCAAAACGTCCAATACGCATGCGAAGTAAACAAAAATCGGAATCACGGGCACAAAAGATATGTTATCATAATTTATGCATAACGATACAGGCAATATAATATAACCCAACTTCGAACTTCTCTGTGTAGCTTGTGACGGGCAAAAAGTCAGTACTGAATAGTTGGCAAAGGACTTAAATAAAACGGAGAGATGCGCACAAATATACTAGAGAGCATGTTCAGTAGGCAAGTTATAAACGTTTTTTGCCTGAATGTAAATTAGCATAAAGCTAAAGATAAGCGCATAACTAGACACCTTTGCCTTGGTAAAACAATAAAGAACGCTGAACAGCATAGTAACGTAAGATTCAAAACAACTCTTACCTTGAAGACGAAGAACACCAAAACCAACTTGAAGGTTTAAAAATCAAATTGAAATCGTTCGTCTATACCTGTCTTTGCGAAGAGCGGCGATTACTGAGGCTGCACTCTTGAATGTGATACCTATATAACAGCTTAAGCCCTATAGGAGGTAGCTGTAATTAGATCTTTACCATTCGTAAAGACAGACCACCTCTTTGCCTTAGGTCATGTTAGTTCTCATTAATAAGGTTTGCGTTATTTACATTCTCAATTACAATATAAACCGGACAGATGGAAGACATAAAAATCCTATTCGCTTGCAAATATTTCCTTTGTTTTTATATCTGTTTGTTTTTATATTGGCTGTATATCAGGAGTGCTTATTTTAATCAGGGGGTGGGTGTTTGCGTGGGGGATGTTTCAAAAAAGCATGTAAAAGCAGGCGAGGGGTTGTTGCGTTCATGTATTTCTAGTAGTATTCTGTATCTTGGATTAAATTGCAGTATTCCACAGTGGGATAAATAGCGTTTGTATCTCGAATTCTTCATAAAATATAAATTTTGACAGTGTTTGACCCATACATCAAATATCTAAGTTTGGCATGTAAAAACAAGTTAAATCGTTACTAGTTTTTGTATTTTATAATGTATTCTGTAAGTTAAAACGTTTTGTGGTTACTCTTTACAATTCTTCGTTTTATAAATAAAAGTTTATATATCAAATGCTGTCTTTTTCAATTCCTTTTTTGGGCCAGAGATTAACTACAGAACACCAATCATAAGGACAGAAAGATATTCTACCAACTAAACAAAACAAGTAAGTAGAAAGAAACAATTTGTTTATTGTTAAGTGCAGCTCATCCCATACCAATATAATACTTTTTATAGGTGATGCATTATTTAAGATGATATTTATAATATTCTACTGAATTGCATTATATTCAAGTGTTTTGTTTGAATGCATTACAGGATTGTGAATATATCTTTTATTATTTTGTATAATTTTACAGTGTCTTAAAGGTATGAACATTCTCTTTGCATTATATTGCAGAGTGCTGTATTGTATACTGTATATTATACATTGTATATTGTATATATATTGTATATTGTATATTGCATTACTTATTGTATATTTGTATTGTATTGTATTGTATTGTATTGTATTGTATTGTATTGTATTGTATTGTATTGTATTGTATTGTATTGTATTGTATTGTATTGTATTGTATTGTATTGTATTGTATTGTATTGTGTGGTGTGGTGTGGTGTGGTGTGTGGTGTGGTGTGCATTATTTAAGATGATATTTATAATATTCTACTGAATTGCATTATATTCAAGTGTTTTGTTTGAATGCATTACAGGATTGTGAATATATCTTTTATTATTTTGTATAATTTTACAGTGTCTTAAAGGTATGAACATTCTCTTTGCATTATATTGCAGAGTGCTGTATTGTATACTGTATATTATACATTGTATATTGTATATATATTGTATATTGTATATTGTATATTGCATTACTTATTGTATATTTGTATTGTATTGTATTGTATTGTATTGTATTGTATTGTATTGTATTGTGTGGTGTGGTGTGGTGTGGTGTGGTGTGGTGTGGTGTGGTGTGGTGTGGTGTGGTGTGGTGTGGTGGTGTGGTGTGGTGTGGTGTGGTGTGGTGTGGTGTGGTGTGGTGTGGTGTGGTGTGGTGTGGTGTGGTGTGGTGTGGTGTGGTGTGGTGTGGTGGTGTGGTGTATATATGGTATGGTATGGTATGGTATGGTATGGTATGGTATGGTATGGTATGGTATGGTATGGTATGGTATGGTATGGTATGGTATGGTATGGTATGGTATTGCTTATTGCATTGTATTGTATTGCTTATTGCATCGTGTTGTATTGTATTGTACTGCACTGCACTGCACTGCACAGCACTGCACTGCACTTTACTTCACTACACTGTACTTTATCTGTACTTTATCTGTACTGCACTGCACTGTATTGTATTATATTGTATTGTATTATTGCATTGCATTGTATTGTATTCTTTACTTTACTTTACTTTACTTTACTTTACTTTACTTTACTTTACTTTACTTTACTTTACTTTACTTTACTTTACTTTACTTTACTTTACTTTACTTTACTTTACTTTACTTTACTTTACTTTACTTTACTTTACTTTACTTTACTTTTTACTTTACTTTACTTTACTTTACTTTACTTTACTTTACTTTACTTTACTTTACTTTACTTTACTTTACTTTACTTTACTTTACTTTACTTTACTTTACTTTACTTTACTTTACTTTACTTTACTTTACTTTTACTTTACTTTACTTTACTTTACTTTACTTTACTTTACTTTACTTTACTTTACTTTACTTTACTTTACTTTACTTTACTTTACTTTACTTTACTTTACTTTACTTTACTTTACTTTACTTTTTACTTTACTTTACTTTACTTTACTTTACTTTACTTTACTTTACTTTACTTTACTTACTGCACTACACTTTACTACACTTTACTTTACTTTACTTTACTTTACTTTACTTTACTGCACTGCACTGCACTGCACTGCACTGCACTGCACTGCACTGCACTGCACTGCACTGCACTGCACTGCACTGCACTGCACTGCACTGCACTGCACTCTTTACTTTACGTCACGTCGCGTCGCGTCGCGTCGCGTCGCGCCACGCCACGCCACGCCACGCCACGCCACGCCACGCCACGTCACGCCACGTCACGTCACGTCACGTCACGTCACGTCACGTCACTGCACTACATTTTACTGCACTGCACTGCACTGCACTGCACTGCACACTGCACTGCACTGCACTGCATTGCATTGTTTTTGCTATTGCATTGTATTGGAGTGTTATAAAGTTTTGTTTTGTATAGTTTTGCAGTGTATTAACTTTTATTGCATTGTAATGATCGAACTGTGTCACATTGCATTGTAATGCCTTGCATTGTACTGGAGTGCATTGAGTTAAAGTACATTATTTTGAAAGTATTACTGTAAATTTGCAGGTCTCTCTAATCTATTTCAATATCTGAAATTTTCATGTATTTTTTTTAGGTTAGAGTACAGTAGAAAACCAAACAAAAAGACGGAATAGATATAATTCTACTAACTATTTAACAAGTAAGTAAAAAAATATGTGTTTTTTTAATGTTACTTATTTATAAATTATAAAAGACGATTTTTATATGTTCTAAGGATTTCGGGTGAAGGAAAATTCGAGTGTAGAATATATACATTTTGAGACCAAACCGGGACCAGTTGCGAAAAATGCAACTACACGGGCCTTCCGGCAGGAATTGAACCCACGACCTTGCGATTCTAGTGCAATACTCTGACCACTGAGCCACGGAGGCCGTTGCCGAGAGCTTGATCTCATGATATTGATGCCCAATATTACTTATAATATACCCAATTCTCTCCTGGCATTACCACCTTATTATATATACAGAACTCACGATCAAGCTCTCGGCAACGGCCTCCGTGGCTCAGTGGTCAGAGCATTGCACTAGAATCGCAAGGTCGTGGGTTCAATTCCTGCCGGAAGGCCCGTGTAGTTGCATTTTTCGCAACTGGTCCCGGTTTGGTCTCAAAATGTATATATTCTACACTCGAATTTTCCTTCACCCGAAATCCTTAGAACATGGTATGTAATCGAGTGAAATGCCCAATATTACTTATTTTTATATGTTGTTCTGTATAAGTATTGTAAAGTTTTTAGAGATGTGCCAGGTCTGGGCATATAAATTGGTGCCCAATGGGCAGTATTCAGTAAAATTCTGCTATCTAGTTTTAAAGGACTTCCTCCCTTCCCTTGCCTTAATTGTTTTTTTCTTGCCTAACTTTGCCTTGGCACTTGCCTTGCAGGTTACCTCACTTTGCCTAATTTACTTCCCAGGTATTGTTATGTATTTGCATCGTAATTTGGATTGATTGAATTAATGCATTGTAACTTTGCAAGTATATTTATTTTGTATCATAAATTTTCATGTGTTATTTCTAGACCAGAGTTTAACAATAGACCACCAAACATAGAGACAGAAAGATATTTACAAGCATAGACGAAGTAAGTAGAAACGAACAATTTATATCTTTTTTATACACTACTATATCTCATACCTAACTATAAGTAGATGATATCTATACATTGTCTTGCATCTTGTTTGCGTTGTGTTGTGTTGTGTTGTGTTGTGTTGTGTTGTGTTGTGTTGTGTCGTGTCGTGTCGTGTCGTGTCGTGTCGTGTCGTGTCGTGTCGTGTCGTGTCGTGTCGTGTCGTGTCGTGTCGTGTCGTGTCGTGTCGTGTCGTGTCGTGTCGTGTCGTGTCGTGTCGTGTCGTGTCGTGTCGTGTCGTTTTCTTTTGTTTTGTCTCGCATCTTGTCTTGTCTCGCATCTTGTCTTGTCTCGCATCTTGTCTTGTCTCGCATCTTGTCTCGTCTCGCATCTTGTCTCGTCTCGCATCTTGTCTCGTCTCGCGTCTTGTCTCGTCTCGCGTCTTGTCTCGTCTCGCGTCTTGTCTCGTCTCGCGTCTTGTCTCGTCTCGCGTCTTGTCTCGTCTCGCGTCTTGTCTCCTCTCGTCTCCTCTCGTCTCGTCTCGTCTCGTCTCGTCTCGCGTCTCGTCTCGTCTCGTCTCGCGTCTCGTCTCGCGTCTCGTCTCGCGTCTCGTCTCGCGTCTCGTCTCGCGTCTCGTCTCGCGTCTCGCCTCGCGTCTCGCGTCTCGCGTCTCGCGTCTCGCGTCTCGCGTCTCGCGTCTCGCGTCTCGCGTCTCGCATCTCGTCTCGCATCTCGTCTCGCCTCGTCTCGCCTCGCCTCGCCTCGCCTCGTCTCGCCTCGCCTCGCCTCTCGCCTCGCCTCGCCTCGCCTCGCCTCGCCTCGTCTCGTCTCGTCTTTGCGTCTTGTCTTGTCTTGTCTTGTCTTGTCTTGTCTTGTCTTGTCTTGTCTTGTCTTGTCTTGTCTTGTCTTGTCTTGTCTTGTCTTGTCTTGTCTTGTCTTGTCTTGTCTTGTCTTGTCTTGTCTTGTCTTGTCTTGTCTTGTCTTGTCTTGTCTTGTCTTGTCTTGTCTTGTCTTGTCTTGTCTTGTCTTGTCTTGTCTTGTCTTGTCTTGTCTTGTCTTGTCTTGTCTTGTCTTGTCTTGTCTTGTCTTGTCTTGTCTTGTCTTGTCTTGTCTTGTCTTGTCTTGTCTTGTCTTGTCTTGTCTTGTCTTGTCTTGTCTTGTCTTGTCTTGTCTTGTCTTGTCTTGTCTTGTCTTGTCTTGTCTTGTCTTGTCTTGTCTTGTCTTGTCTTGTCTTGTCTTGTCTTTGCGTCTTGTCTTTGCGTCTTGTCTTTGCGTCTTGTCTTTGCGTCTTGTCTTGTCTTGTCTTGTCTTGTCTTGTCTTGTCTTGTCTTGTCTTTGCGTCTTGTCTTGGCGTCTTGTCTTGTCTTTGCGTCGTGCCGTGCCGTGCCGTGCCGTGCCGTGCCGTGCCTCGCCTCGCCTCGCCTTGTCTTTGCGTCTTGTCTTCCATCTTATCTTCCGTCTAGTCTGTTATGGGCATGCACATTAACAAGTGTTGTATTTTTATGTGCAGTGTGTGTTAGTCATAAATTTAAATAATAATCTTAAAAATGTCTTTTTCTTTTTTGTATAGAAACTTAACCATCGTTAAATATCCGGACAACAAATTACGAGAAAAAATGTCTGGTGGAACCTCATAGCCAAGTTGTTCAGATAGTTATCTTCTTCAGTAGTTTTTTAATTATTTCATTCAATCGGATGGACTATAGCTAATATTACATAGAAGTGACGTCTAAACAACTAGGTGACGGAGAATATGTTTCTTATCAGATTGAATTGATCACCTGCTGTAGTTCAGAAACTAATGGACAACTTGGCAAAAGAAAAACAAAACAAAGTGGAAATGCTTTCAATCCAGTACATAACAATGAACTGTTAACTTTCCTGTCCGAATTGGTGTTTAGTGTTTTATTCTGGCTAATGCCAGACGATTTTATTCACCTCTAGGGAAGCCCTCGAACAGGAATGAGTTAATGCTAATTTGTCCGTGAGCATGTAGGTTAGCATCAATAGGCATCGCGAAAAAAATAAAAATTCTCAATTTGTTTAAATACTGTAAATGTTTGTATATGTTACCGTTACAGTTTGTTGATTATTTATCTTATTAAAGTTTTTATATATATATAATAAACATTTGTTAGGGATATTTATATGCTTTTATTTATAGGAATTCTATATCCTGTAGGTAGCGCGGTCGCCTGGTTTCTATTTTGTGACAACAAAGATTTATCCCTGCCGCCGCTCAAGGATTTTTGCGACCAGCAAAGAAAAGTGACGACAAGAATCTTCTTCTCTCTTGTCGGAAGGACCCTTAGCTTCTATCTCCGCGGCCGCTACGACATTGTTGCGTCCAATTGAAAACCGGGCTTAATGTTTGCTCACAATAATTCAATAAATTAACAGTGATATAAATGCAAAAAATAATTTGAACTATAAATAGACCTTATTCCAAAATAGCCGCGAATTATAATCGTTTATGTGCATATAAATTAGCCCTTATAATGACTGGTTTAAAGTAAAAATTCTTTTGAATTTCCTACATGAAAACGAGTTCATATATAGGGGATATTTTATATGTATATAAAATAATTTTAATTTGACGGCCATTTTGGAATAAGGTCTATAAATTCAAGTTTTTATTACATAAGCAAAGTTAAATTCGCTTTAAATTTGCATCTATGGAAAAATGATAAATTACATAAGATTTGCACGTAGTGCAAAAACGTTAGCAAATTCTGCCTTTGCAATAAATTTGCAAACTTTGCAAACATTTGGGCAAAGTTTGAACTTTGCAACAAATTTGCAATGAATTTGCACCGGCGGCTCTACGACAATTGCCATATCCGCACCGGTTGCAAAGTTGACGGCAATTTCCAACTTTGCATATGTGCAAATTTGGCCAAACGCGTGCAAAGTTGATTGTCGCAACAACTTTGTCATCAAATTTGCAAATGTGCAAATCAATTTTTTCGTCCCGTGGTGCCGGACGGGACAATAATACTTTGTGTTAAAAATATAATACTTGTTGATATAAATAAAACTTATTTGATAAATTATAACAGATAAGTCGAAAATATAGTACTTTTTTTATATAATATAGTACTTTATTCAAATAAAAAAGGTTCTGCCGAAAAATATAGTACTTCGCTAAAAATATAAGACTTCTTCAAGAATATAAAACTTCCCAAAATATAAACCGATCGCGGACTCAAAGATCGCAGGCTCAGAGAAATAACCGCTGACCAGAAGGACCGGCTGCTCGGATTGTGAAGGAAGGAAACATGGCGGAGCAACTGATGAACCGTTTAATCGATGCAGTAAAACGATTGCGAAATAACACGGCCCGTGTTCAACATGCAAATGAGCAGGAAAGTTCCAGACGTAGCCAGCATCAAAATAATGAAGAGGTGATGAGGCTGTACCCCAGTGTTAATGGCAATGCGAATATTGCAAGTGGAAATATTGCAAGTGGGAATCAACGACACAATAGCAGCGATGCTCCTGACAGAGTTTATGTATCGCAGATAAACAAATTCAACCCGTCGAGCAACTATAGACCCAAAAAAGGGAAGAGGAAAGAAACACAGGCAATAGGTGAAAAAAGAAAGCGGAGTGCGGCCGCGGAGAAATCGCTGTTGAAAGATGTTCTTTTGCCGTCCCCGATGAATAAGGAGGTTCCACGTGGTGCCAGGAGAGAGGAACTCTATTCCGAGAACTTTGCCGTGTCCGCCTTTGAGATTACAGATGAAATGAGCGAAGCAGAGCTGCGGCAAAAATTGGGTAAAGCCTTTGCAAGCAAACTAGACAATCTTGCAGAACCCAAATTTAATTTTGTTAGGGCTGTGGGAAACAAAAATATTGACCCAGGCTGTCAGTCTTACAGTGGTAAGATTATCAAGCATCTTACCAGACAGGGTCCATTGTATATTAGAGCTGTAACTGACATTGACAAACTGTGGAACACTTGTGATGATGCTGTTTCTAATTCTGATGATTCAGATGGGGGCAGGTCCAATAGGAGTGCTTTTGACGAAGGTGAGCCCAGTAAGGAAGGCAAAGAACGATTAGATGATGATGATGTTTTGTTCATCTCTGCCTTTGGCCCTGATGATGCCAGTACATCTGCGATGTCATCTGCAAGCACAGTTACTGAATCAAGTGGTACTAACACTAGCCAGAGAAGTGTCATCACTGTCATGATCAACTGTCCAACATGCAATTCAGCATTTCCAAGTAATGAAATTGCAGAACATGCTGATATTTGCGCAGGAGCAGCTGAGGGAATTTCGCACAGTCGGCGAATGTATGGGAACTTATTAATGGAGTTTCCTGATGATCACACTGAGAACAGTGATGCACATGATGTAACAGCACAAGCTGGGCCAGATCAAGGTGTTTCAAACAGTAATAACAAGAGCCCTAAAGATCGTCTAGAATCTCTGTAACTAACAGTAGAGCAAGAAACAAGTAGGATTTATGTCCGTCGTAAGAGGCTGTGGGAGGATTACCTGCATACAAGTAAACATGGTAAATGGTTTAAACCAGAGAACCATCTTAAAGTCAATTTCATTGGAAAACCTGCCGTTGATGGAGGAGGTCCTAGAAGGGAATTTTTATCAGGTAAAGTTCATATATACAAGCTGTTTTAATCTGCAGGATTATAAGTAAATGTCTCACTCCCATACATCCCCCCAAACGTGGCTTGAATAATTATTTGTAAATGAAATTGTGTAGTCAGATGATAATACGGTCTGTAATTCCTGCAAACTTCAAAGTATACATGTATCTAATAAAAGAATAATGTACTAGCCTGAATACAGTATAACTCACACGGACCAGAACAATACCATTCCATTGACAAATAATTTGTTTTTGATAGATTAATATTTAAACTATTAGGTTGGGAGATAAAAATACATACATTGTGTTTACTGACCATCACTATGCACAAATTAGCTTACATTTCCCATCGAATTAGTGCAATTTAATTGATAATATTTATTTATTTATTTACAACTATTTAATGTAAAATATTGCAATTAAATTTTGTTTTAAGGAACCTTTTTAACATAAGTCAGTCATATGTCTTAAGATAAATATGTCAAGGCCTGGCTTGTCATATGTTGGGTTAGACCTTCAGCTTTATAAAGTATGTCACTAACACTAAGATTTTAGATTGTTTTTGTAAGTACCAAAATTTCCCACTGACGTTTACCTGTATTTCATTTTAATAATAGAAGCACTTAAGCAGATGAGCATTCGATTATTTTGTGATGGGGTTCCAGTTGCTAGCACTATCTTGTTGACTGATGGTCAATTCAAAGCAGCCGGGCAACTTATGGCAACCAGTATTGTACAAGGTGGCCCAGCACCAAATTTTCTGGCTCCCTGGGTGTACAGTTACATCGCACATGGTCTGGACAATGTTTCGGTAAAGATTGAAGATGTTGAGGAGGACACCCTTAAAAGTATTGCTAAGAAGGTGAGACTAGTGTTAGAGGTGCTATCAGGGTTTGTGAGTAAACCAATACAGTATATGTATACAGATTTACCTTTTTAATTTTTATTCCTGTTTATTTATTCATTTATTTATTTATTTTTGGTGTGTGAAAAAAACTATCGACACTATACAAGAGACCATGAAGGTAGAGGGAATCCGTAGTAATGGGTCTAGGCCTATCCTAGTTCCTCTTAATCTATTTTTAGATTTCACAAGGTAATCTCGCGCGTAACTCGCAACCTGCCAAGCAGTAGAAAATGACATAGATGTCCTATACTGTACATGCGTAAAACGCACAAGTTGTTCACGGTTGTTAACAGGCATGAACGATGTTCTGCACCCCATGAACAAGTTGTCAGCAAGTTGTTCACTTATAGTTCGAACAACTTGTTCACGGATAAATCAACAGTCATGAACAAGTTGTTCCAACAGCACATTTTTTATAGTCAACAACGTTGTTCGCACATGATACATTACAACATGTTGCAACAGCATGATGAAGTATCAATAATGACACAACATGATACAATTACAACAATTGTGAACATGGTTGATGTATCAACATGTCATTCGGTTGTTCCAACATGCGTGAACAATAGTTGTTGTTTCATCAAGCAGTAACAACTTGTTGAAACAATGATGAACAATTTTGTTAATTCATCAATGTTGTTCACACATGATGATAACGTTGTTACGGCATTGTTCAGGCAACAATGCTGTAACAACTTGTGAGATTCTTATGCGTGTATGAAAGACCAATTATATTACTACAAGACTGTTTTAGAAGAGATAAAACTCTTTTCCATTCAAGAGGAGTCTTGTCAATTCTTGAGTAAAAATTTCAGTAAAACCTTTTTGCAATGCAATTCTTCGACAAAACGTAATTCACTCCTATGACTTTTTTCCACCAGTTTGTTTTCCCAAAAGGAACGTGTAAACTTCCACGCAAAAATCACGATAGGTGTCACATGCTATGCACCCGATTCGCACCTGATTACACGTATATTAACAAGGTTTCATTGGTATCTCATTACACGCATATAAGCGATAATAGGAGATCTACTTTACCTACTGAGAGTTTGATTAGTAATCACGATCTAAAGGACCGGGTACAAGGCATACTCGCCATGTTGTATTTGTTCTACCTGTATCACTGAAAGGAGTTGTTTTGGCTCGCGTTTTTGTCGTTTGTCATTGTATTGATAGTATTTATAAAAAATTGTGAGTAATTTAGTCCAGTAGTTATCTGTGATTGTATTTCATGTTGTGTGACTTGTTGTCTTTTGTCAGTTTGTGTCATTAATATTCATGACCGAAAAGAGAGTCAACATGTTCGGACAGTTCGTTTGGGTTTGTTATCACGACACGCGTTATCTTTTTTTTATCACTGTATAAACTTAAACTAAAGAAGCTAAGAACAGATATTAAGCTGAAAGGTTTGTTTACTATCGAAGTATAGAATGGGTATTAACGTTTCAAACGAGGACCGTTTGTCAGAATGCGGTCTAGTACTCTGATTGGTCTATTTAGTGACTTGAAAGCTGAGCAGGTTCATAATTAAATTTCTACATTAACCGTGGTTTCATCTGCTAACTATATCTCGTTCTATGACGACTATTAAAATTATTCGTTAGTTTCTCCATGATCCACCAGATTCATGTTGTTTTTGTTGACATGTAGATTTTTTTCTGATTGTTATATATATATATATATATATATCTGTCGCAGGCATATATTTTATAATAGTTCTGTTTTTATCTCACCATTTTTATTACTATTTTAACTGACAAGCTATACTGTATTTACTACTTAGGGTGCGTAAAAAACCTGCAAAAACTACGTACAAGGTTGTACAATATAGTGGTGGTCGAGTGCACAGAAGGTCCAGGCTTTCTGTAGCTGTCCAAGTGTCACTGGCAAGTACCTCCTCTGGTTCTGTCCAAGAAACACCTTGTATCAGCAGCACACCAACAATCTCTGCAGAAAGACAACTAGAATCAGACCATGATGATGAAGACACTGAAAATAATTTTCAGTCGGAAGAGCCTTGTGTTTCTGCAATACCACAGTTTGGAAGACACAGTCCCTAATCACAAAACGTGTCAGACAATATCGGCAACGAAAAGAAACAGAGATAAAAGCATGGACTAATATAAAAGAAAAAATGTTGAAGAAATATGTGTCAAGCGAAGCATTGCCTACTGGTGCTGTCTGCTCTAATGATCTGTGCTCAAGTATGGCCGAGTCTAGATGTCGTGACTGTGGCATTTTGAAGTTAATGGGTGTCGAGTGCTGCCTTGAAATACACAAGAATTCCCTGCATACACCTGAGCTATGGAAGGTGCAGTGTATTTATACAGTACTTTTATGTGTTTGCCTAGGCATATAGAATAAGATATTAAATTGTTAACTGTAACAATATCTAAAGATGAGTGGTCATTGTGCTTATTTTTAAATTATTCATGTGTACAGTATATTGCAACCTTTTAAAGTAATTGCTGTATTTCCTATATTGTGCCCCCTTTAGGAGGAGCTTATGAATTTTACAGTAGCTCTTAAAGAATGGGGGGGGGGGGGGGTATTAGAAGAGATGCTTAATAGAGAAAGGGGGCTTAATAGAGGAGGGCAGCCAGCTTACTGTAATAGAGGAAATACAATGTATGGTAAATAATTTTTGGGCTGCCTTTTTGGGCTGGCTTAAGCACAAATGGCCAGTTATTATTAAAATTTAAAATATTGAAAGCTGGTTGGCATGATGAAGTCTACTGCAGAAATACTGACAATTTAGGAGGTCTAACATTTCAAGTGAAGGCCCTTTTACATTTCTTGTTGACAAAGGGCCTTGGCTTGAAATTTGCTTTAATAATCAGTATTTTAGCACAACATGTAGTGTACACCAACTAATTATCATTATTTTTAATTTGTGCACTACTGTACATACATAGTACATGTCTACTTTTCAATACTGCTGTATTTAGTAATTTTAACATTCTGATTATTTAATATGAGAATTTTATTCTGATTTAATTTATTGTGTAGGAAAATGGATTTCAATTACTTGACATTGAAAAGGGTATATGGCAAAAGGAAAATAATGGGTCAGATGTATATGGTTATGTTGAAAATATCATGGTTGTAAACTCATCGGGTAAGGGTTTCTCAGTTTTTGAGTATATAAAATTATATATATGTGTGTGTGTGTGTGTGTGTTTGTGTGAAGTGACACAGCCTCCCGATACATAAAGGTACAACACAACCATGAACTAACAGATTTTACTAAGTTAACAGCTCGATTATCTTACCTATTTACTACTTCTGTTTAATCATTATAATATGTGTATATTAAACATATACTGTACTTTTAATTATAATGACAGGTTAACTGTATCTACAGTTTGATTGATAAGTGTTTGTGTTTAGGTTTTCAAATAAAGATTCCAGTTGTGTTTTATCATAATGAAGAGCCTAGTATAACTCTTATTCGTTATGGGATGTGGCCTGCAACACCAAAGGAACCAAAGGTGGCATTTGACATGCGCTTGATGGAGTTAGCAGAAGTTCTTTTCTTGGAGTGTCGTTTATCCACAAAACAATTCTGCAATTCCTTAAAGTGGATGGTTCCAGATCTTCATCAAGCTCATGTAAGCAGGAAAATAATTATTAGGAAATGAGATCCACTTACTGAACTTATTTTACATGAATCTATTTTTTGTATTAACAAGTTCACCAAAGGGATGCCATGCAACCAACTAGTCAGTACATTAATTTTCTACAAAGTGGTTCTGTGTAATTTACAGTATTGCACAGGGGTCAAAATGACATTCAGAACTCAACACTGATAAAATGAATGGCCATGACAGCACAATTTTTGTTACAAGTTTAACCTTTTATCACCCACCATTGACAAGTAAAATCGTCTGGTGTTAGCCAGAGTAAACTACTAAAGACATCGTTGGGCGATAAAGGGTTTTAAACAAGACTTTGACCAGTTATCAACAATTTTGGCTGGTCATTGACCAATGACTTTGCATTATTTTGAATTCAGATTGCATGTACTATGTATAGTACACATGTACTATGTATATGTTTAAATGTCTCTAATGTAGATGTATAAATGTATATGTAAATTTGTGTATACAATATGTATATAATTACAATTGCTTATGTACAATATAGAAATATTTTATATAATATGTAGTGTACTGTATCTGTGTATTTTTCACATTTTCTCTTACATTAGGTAAAAGATATCTACAGACTTCTTGTTGGTGAATGTTTTTCAAAGTATAGATTAATGCGACATCAGTTCCGTACCCTAACAACACTGAATCCTGGACTTCATGATATTGGGACAGCCTGTCCAAAAGTAAGTTCACAACAGTCGATTTGTATATCTCAGATACATTTTGATAAATATTCATGTAGTTAGTATTTAACCAATAATCAGTTTGCAAGTCTCAATATGTCAGATCGTTGTATAGTGACTACGTAATCTAAATCAGTAGCTAAAGAAAAAACTATACACACTTAATAATCACAGACTTACAGTGGGGCACATATTTTCTGCCAAATGTTCCAAGGTGAAGACTGTAAATATTATGCAGATAATAAGAATTATACTGATTTCGACTTGGAAGAATTGATAACCAGTAATTTATGATGAACCTAACATGGTCAGTCAATTTCAGTTTTGAAATTTTACACATGTGCACAAATTCTTCAAAAAAATATTGGCAATTCTAGCAAATTATTTTGTTGTTGAGCAAAATATATTGCAGTTGTAACTAAAAATCAGGGGAATCTTAGGCTCTATGTTAGATAGTATTTCAGTTAGACACTGCACGTATGTATAAAGCATTATATATGTTTATTCACTATTACATGTTTTTGGTAGAAATGTGAAACAGCCTGTCAAATTGAAATTTTATGCCTTCCGTCGTGTACGATAATTAGTTACACAAATAAATCGTTCGCTCGTTCGCTCGTTCGCTCGCTCGCTCGCTCGCTCGCTCGTTCGCTCGTTCGCTCGTTCGCTCGTTCGCTCGTTCGCTCGTTCGCTCGTTCGCTCGTTCGCTCGTTCGCTCGTTCGCTCGTTCGCTCGTTCGCTCGTTCGCTCGTTCGCTCGTTCGCTCGTTCGCTCGTTCGCTCGTTCGCTCGTTCGCTCGTTCGCTCGTTCGCTCGTTCGCTCGTTTGTTTGTTTGTGATGTAATCGTATGTACTGTATTCCACTTATGTATTCAGACTTAATTAGCATGCTGTACTCCTGTACATAGCTAAAATACACTGGCCTCAATACAAGTGGCGATGAGGAACTGGACAATGAACTAACATCCAACCAAGTGTTTATCAAATTGAAACATACTGTACAATGTATGTAGACGGTTGGTTCTGTTTGCTAAGGAGCTGTATCTTACACAATAATTTAGTAAAAATTATGTAAAGTTTAAGGTATTATAGTACCTGTATAATATACTGTAATGTAGGACCAAATTTAATAACTGGAACATTTACAATGTACTGGTACAGTTCTGACCTGCAGCCTGTACTTGCAAAATGGCAGTCACACTCACTGCTCTGAAACCCTCTATATAAGCCCTTACTAGTACTGTATACCTTACATGTTAATATCTCATTGTGATGGGTATTACTGTAGACTTACATGTAATTTGCACAGAAATACTAAGATACAGACTCACATGCAAACAATGAAAAGCTAGACAAAAATTAACCTACTGTAACTTTGGACAAAAATTAAGCTACAGACTGTAACTTTTCTTAGAATGTTTCAAGTTTTTCTGGAAAGGTTATGTTTTGGTATAATCTGTATGTTATTTATAGACCCTCTGCTTGGGAAATTTATTCCTTCGGCAGTTCGGCTTTGCATTTGGGATATATCATCCCTCAGGGTAATATTTTATCAAATCATCTGAGCAGAGGGTCTAGAAGTGATAATTATAGCATTTTAGTTTAGTACTTTATTTAGAACATTCTGAAGGGGATTTTCTTGTAATGTTTAACTTCCAATTGATGTACAGCAAGTTACTGTACCTAAATTATATTTGGTAATTATATTATTTTTCAAGCAGAACTATAAATGAACATTACCTTTATGAATGATTACATACATGTACAGTACTGTATGAATTCTAATTCCCTTTCATTCGTTCGTTCGTTCGCTCGTTCGTTCGCTCGTTCGCTCGTTCGCTCGTTCGCTCGTTCGCTCGTTCGCTCGTTCGCTCGTTCGCTCGTTCGCTCGTTCGCTCGTTCGCTCGTTCGCTCGTTCGCTCGTTCGCTCGTTCGCTCGTTCGCTCGTTCGCTCGTTCGCTCGTTCGCTCGTTCGCTCGTTCGCTCGTTCGCTCGTTCGCTCGTTCGCTCGTTCGCTCGTTCGCTCGTTCGCTCGTTCGCTCGTTCGCTCGTTCGCTCGTTCGTTCGTTCGTTCGTTCGTTCGTTCGTTCGTTTGTTTGTGATGTAATCGTATGTACTGTATTCCACTTATGTATTCAGACTTAATTAGCATGCTGTACTCCTGTACATAGCTAAAATACACTGGCCTCAATACAAGTGGCGATGAGGAACTGGACAATGAACTAACATCCAACCAAGTGTTTATCAAATGAAGAAGAATATTGACTTTTAGACACTTCTAGTTTTTAATGAAATATGTTTCATGCAATTTCAAAAAGAAGGACATTCCACTACTTCATCTCTGCTTTGTACAACAAACTCCTGGTTAATTAACATGGACTCAGGTCTTATTAATGGAGTTCTTTTCCTTGACCTCAAAAAAGCTTTTGATACAGTTGACCATCAGATCCTTATTAGAAAATTGGAATTATATGGAGTCCAACATACTGCACTGACATGGTTTACCTCATACTTATATGGGCGAACACAGGTGTGCAGAGTTAATAACACAATATCTTCATCAAAACCTGTTACTTGTGGGGTTCCTCAGGGGTCTAATCTGGGTCCTCTGCTCTTTCTGCTCTATATTAATGATTTACCAAACTGTTTAAAATCTTCTGTACCAGCTATGTATGCTGATGATACAAACCTATCTGTTACTGGACAAACCGCCAGTGATATTGAAAAAAGTTTAAATGATGAACTTGAAAATGTTCATAAGTGGCTTTCAGTGAATAAGTTAACACTTAATGTTGATAAAACAGAATACATGATCATTGGTTCATATCAGAGAATCTCCAAAATTCCTGATGACAGTGAAATTAAAATAAATATTGGAGATAAAGAAGTAAAGCGGGTAAAATCCACCAAAAGTTTGGGAGTCATAATCGATGATAAACTGTGTTGGAAAGAACAAATCGATAGCATCAGCGTTAAGGCCTCAAGGGCTATTGGAGTTATTAGACGAGCGAAAACATATGTTAAAAGAGATACATTAGAAATATTATATCGTTCTCTTGTTATGCCGTATTTCGATTATTGTTCCTTTGTTTGGAGTAACTGTAACCAAACGTTAAAAGATAAAATTCAAAGACTACAAAATAGAGCGGCAAGGGTTATTACTGGAGATACATATGATATACGCTCAAAAGACATCCTCTGTAAATTAGGATGGAGCAATCTCCAAGAGCGCAGAAATTCACAAACTATATCGTATGTCACAAAAGCTCTGCAAAATAAGTGCCCTGAAGGTATAAATGAAATGTTTCGTGTTTCAAATAATGAAAAATACAGTTTAAGAAGTAATAACTTAATGTTGATGCTATCGAAACCAACAACAAATGCTATGAAGAGGGGCTTCAGCTACGCAGCCGCCAAAATCTGGAATTCTCAAACAATAGAGTTCTTAATTGACTCAAACATGTAAGCTGAAACGTTCTATTTTTAAAATGAACTATTTAACATTTGTGGAAACGTATTATTTTTATGTAAATTTTTAAATCATATATTGTAAGATAACCGTTATATTAGTTTTAGGACATTAAGATAGTTTATTAGATTTATTAGATAAGATTTGTTAATAGTATTTTGATTGTTGATAACACGGCCCTTTGAAAAACAGCTTTTTATTTTTAGTATTTATTTTTATTTCTACAGCTGATAAGGCTACCGTGTATAAAGATTATTAAATAAATAAATAAATAAAATAAATAAAACTTGACTGGTAGAAATGTTTCTTCAAGAGACACTTTTGACTATCATCAATTCATAATGGAAACATGAATGATTAAGTTTACTTTCAGGTTTATTGTTCACTGTTTAGTTAACTGTAAAGTTTAAAGAATTATAATCCAACTAAGATAATATTACAGCCATTGATAATTAAAAACAACCATGCACTCTTGTTTTTATAAGTATAGGTGCGTGAAATCAAGTGTTTTGAGTATGCGCGCGAAAATGAGCACATTGAGTGTTTGTTTTACTCCAGGCAAGACCTAGCCTGCGCTGCAGACGACTAAACCCCGGTATATCTTTGCTGTGTTAATAATTTTTTGTTTCATATTTAGTGTCAGATTTTGAATTAGAGGATCCTGAAATAGAATCAACATTTACAGAACAGCTAAACAGTAACAAGGGTTGGTATTAAAATTACATGTATATCAATTTTTCATATGCAATTCTTAACTTGAACATTAATGATTTACCATATGAAGAAAATTACCAGTGGTATGAGTGCTGTTTTGGATCGGCATCTCTATTTAACGGAATCGACGGAATCAACGGAATCTGCCTGTTACTGAGTCCTACTGAGTATCCAAATGTTACTTCATGTTACGAATACATTACTTCTTGTTACGTTTAGCGTTACGTTTAGAACCGTTTGGTTCTATAAACAAATCAAACATGGCAGCTTCTCGCCCCCAAAGCTAACAAGGTCCCACGCGTGGTGCGGGAAAACGTCACGTGATTACACCGGATGTAAACGGTAGCTACACTGCCGGAAATTTGGTTAATCGCTTACTAACAAACGGTTAATAAAGTACATTTATTTACGTTTATTAGACTGAAACTGATCTGTCGTCGATACTTTAAGTAAGGTTATTCGATTAGACGTACGTACATATACGCGTAATTGTTGAAAGAGAATTTATATTTTTCATTGCTATGATTGCGCAAATATACGTGTCTCATTTTACATTTACTATAAAGTGTTAAGTCGGACGTACACAACCTGTGGGTTGATTAAGAGAAAAAGATTTTCGATTTTTAATTAAGGATCAAAGCAAAACCACCTTTTGAAGTTTGGTTAAATCTAGAACTTGATAAGTGTAAATAAAAAATCAGGGGTCTTCATTTATAAAGATATAAATACACAAGACTAGTGCTCTGTCTGTTGAACTCATTCTTCGAGTCATAAACACGGTTTTTTTTATTATTTATTAAGACGATTACATTTAGCGTTTTCCGCACGTAGAAGGTACTATTGCGCCATGATTGCACAAATGCAACAAACAAATTGTTGATTGAGTTACTACGGATGTCTTCCATAGTACGGATAGACAAATGATAGTTATATTAGATTTTAACCATATATACATGCAGTTTCCTAAGTGAACTAAAGCTCAAACATATATGAATTAGATCATATTAAACATTCACGAATGTTTTTGACTATGCTATAAAATGCATCTTTGAAAATATTGTGCAATGTTTTAAAATATAAATCTTATATCCCTAATCCTCTAGCAAGTAAAGGCATGTATAAGAAAGACGGGCTTCCAGGGGCCGGTTGTATAAAACTCTTTATTATATCCATTTTGAAATCAATGGTGATACTCGCAATCTGATTGGCTGAAAATAGTGCGATTAATGCCCAAATCGCACTATTTTGAGCTGTAATCGCATCATTTTTGTAATCGCATCGTTTTTTCATCATTTTGTTTAATTTCTTGTGTGATTTCAAAATGGATATAATAAAGAGGTAATTGAACTTCGTGTCGTGCAATTTTGGTCTGAAATCAAATTT
Source organism: Corallium rubrum (assembly GCA_964035015.1). NCBI lineage: Eukaryota > Metazoa > Cnidaria > Anthozoa > Scleralcyonacea > Coralliidae > Corallium > Corallium rubrum. The sequence continues at coordinate 21,771 of CAXIUP010000198.1, read as the reverse complement.
GTGATTACAAATCGCACTCCCGCTTCGCGGTCGTGCGATTTTGTAATCACGTGTTTGATTTCAGACCAAATTGCACTCCACTCAGTTCAATTACCATTATTAATCACTTTTTAATCACCCGTTTTGTGATTAAAAAGTGATTAAAGTTAACAAGGTGATTAAACCCGTTGTATAAAAAAGTGATTAGCGTTAATCATGATTAAAATGTCGTTAAAGTTAATCGTGGTCCAAAGTGTGATTAACTTTCTTAACTATGATTAAGAAAAGTTTAATATGGCGGCCATACTAAGGCACTTCCTTTATGACGTTGAATTTCGACAAAGAAATCGCTTACCTCGAGTATTTAAATCGTTATGTTAATTTCGAAGAGCTATCAGACGAGTTTCTACGGTTTAGAAAAGACTCCATACATTTTATAGCAGCACTAATAGCAGAGGAAATCCAGCCAATATCCCACCGTAACCATTCAATTTCTGCAGAGGAACAGCTCTTGGCTGCTTCTCCTTGTGTTATTGGTTTGGTAGAAGGCAACGCATGTTCGAGTCCAGGGTCCCGTGACTAATGAAGCTCATTATATAAGCCGTATTTACACTGCAAGTCCTGGCCTGGTCTTGGCCTAACTTTGGCCTACTTTTTGGCAGTGTAAACACGTCCTGGGCTGGCCTAGGCCAGAATATCTGGGCTTGCTTCTTTTTTTGGCCTATGCTTTGGCCTTGACCAGGCTTATGCCAGTGTAAACACGACACATTTACCCTGGGCCAGGTCAAGGCCAGCCCATGGCTTGCAGTGTAAACACGGCTTATGTTAACCGGAAGGGATTTCACAGTATCAATGTCCAAGTAATTCATGATGACAAAAGTAAATTAAAATTTTAAACAATTGAATTAAACAATATTTAATAATTATATTTTAAAAGGCTAATATATACCTATTTACTGCACTGAATTGATGGGAGGGGAAACCCGTTCCTATGCCCCACCCCTGACACAAACCAAATACTCTATAGCATATAACCCCTTGCTCATAACCTTTTTTGGACACAAGTTAAAATAAAAATAATTGGAAATAGAGTAGGAATTTTGCCAGTGTTTTTGTATGATCTATACCTATACCGGTATGTCAACCCCAGGTTATGTGAACCCCCTACGAGGGCATAAATGGCCTAGCATGTAAAAGAAGAAATAATAAAAATATATTAATACCCAAGCATGTTATTTAAGAAAGTTATATTTAATGGAAAAATATAGGTAGGCTAACCAATGTAGTGGCAAAGTGGCCTGGTTCCATTTGCGATTCTTTTATATTCCAAACATCAATGTTGGGGAGGACATTTGATGCAGGAGAGCACACCCTAAGCACAATGGCTTGTTGCTGGGAGATAGTGAATATGCCTGTCATCCTTACTTAATGACTCCCTATCTCAATCCAGCAACCAGGCAGGAAAGAAGATACAACCAGGTGCACAAATACATTATTACAAATACCAATAAAAGTTAAAGCATTGTGGGTAAAATATACAGTAATTTCATGACTGTACTATATAAAATAGACTGTACAATGTACAGTGACACACAATGACAACTCACAATGACTAGTAATGATAAAAATTAATAAAAACCCAGATTCAGAATTATTATAAAAAGTGTTTGTCCTTGAATTGTTATTTATTGAACATGTATTCATTCCTATAATATACACTGAGAATAATACATGGATGTACGGAAATATTAAATTTATTTTAAGTGCATGAAAAATAAAGTTTATGTTCAAAGCTTCCATGCAATGTTCATTATTTTAAAAATACAGCTGCAGTAAACTGCAAATTGTGCATAACAATAATCAACACATACAAGAGTATTATAAATATTGTAAAAAGCTCTATCAAGCACCATCCAGGGTTTTTAATTTTTGACCTTGTAGAGGGGGAGCTTAAGAGCTTTTACAGTAATCACACATGTCAGATTGATATGAATAGTGGCAGCTAGATCAAAAAACCATTTTATTTTATATAATAGATATTTATTTATAATTATAAATAAATAAATAAAAAAACAGACTGCAACAACTGGGAAAGTAAACCCGACACTTGGCATGTAGTTTTCTGGTAAGTCATTCCTGCTTAGGCTCTTGATAGTATATGGCTCACCAAACCATTACTTAGTTCATTTTTTGATGCTCCTTTTGCTATACCATTGACAGGGTTTGTTTTGCATCCTTAGTTCCTATAAGATAAATGAAAACCATCCCCATCACCATTTTGTACAAAGTTAAAGAAGTCTAGTTCGTGCATGAAGTTACAAAAAAATTATTAATGGTTTATTTTGTATATGTAATGTATGTATAATTAATGTTAATATTAGAGATTATGCAAGTACAGTATCTCATGACTTGTTCATCTTGCTGTTAGTTACCAAAACAGTTTCCCTGCTGTTTCTTTACAATGACATGGAGCTTCTATTAATAAACAGGTTTACTAATAATGAGATAAAATCAAAATGCTGTTCACTAATGCTGTTCTTGTTTATTCAAATCAGTCACCTACCAGTTCACTGCTTGGAAAACTGATCGAAAGCTATCCTTATCTACCTTATGTTACAGTAAAAACCCGCTAACAAGAACCTACCACTATTAAGAACCTCAGGCAGAAATTAAGAATTTATTTATATAAGAATATATAAGAATATAAGAACCTATCCCAGGATGATTTGGTAAAATGTAGGTTCTTGTTAGCGGGTTTTTACTGTATTTTATTAATTACCATTACATTTTTATTACACTTGCCAGGTAGACATTACAATTACCAACATAGACATAATTACATACTGCAGGCCCAACACAGTTTACATGTAAGACAAAAAATAGAAGTTTGAAGAAGTAGAGCACAAAAGAATTCTGTCATTCTCATGGCAGCAGGAGGATGCTGTTATGCCATCCTCTAGGTTGAACCTTCTTGAGAAGACCCAAGCAATTCCACAATTACTAGGCATTCAGAGCACAGCCACAGTGCTATTATAAAATGTTACTAATTCGTATGCAGTGATTAAAGAAACAAGAGAGTGGTATGACAAGAAGGTGATTGCAATCCAAAGCCAAATGAAAGATTTGAGCAAATTACAAGCTATGATAAATGCTTACAAAGAACGAGCATAATTTTAACGACAAAAGCACAAGAACCAGCTGCAAAGGAGAGCTTTGTCCACCATATGTATTGATTTATTGGATTAGAAAATAAACAAAGATATTTATAACTCATTCACTCCGTTTTACATTGTTAAAATTGTTTGAATTAAAATGATTTCTCTAAACCTACCTTGTTTGTAAACTGCCTGTTTGAATCTTTTTTCCTTTTCCCATCTGTTTCGTCACTTCGATCGCGATTCATTTCATAAGTATTCAAGTGGTGTCTGAAAGTAGCATATCATCATCATCATGGCGGCATCATCATCCAACCAAAATTTAATATCGAACTGTTCCAGTGCACACAATCATACATCAAAAGAATCACTGCATATTTCAAAAATAATATCTCCTTTTCCATGTCATCCGAACTATTTTCCATCCTTATCTCAAGAGAACGCCAGTCGCAAGGTTCCAAAACATGGCCACGGTGTTCCAAAAACATCACATGACACCCCGCTAATTTATGTTAATTATGCTAATCATATTTTAATCACTCGTTGGGGAGTTAAAAAGTTGTTAGTTAATCACCCGACTAATCACCCTTTACACAACGCAATTTTGCCGGGTGATTAACTAATCATGATTAAGAAGTTAATCACTGGTTAACTTCTTAATCATGATTAAGTTAATCACTTTTTTTATACAACTGGCCCCTGGTCTTCCTGGAGGAATTTGAGTTTTGGTCGAGCTAGTGTCGAGGGTTGCAAGTTGAGGGTCGTACCGCTTGCGAAATTCTTTGAATCATGAACACCCGTGTTTATGACTCAAAGAATGAGTTTAACAGACAGAGCACTTGTTTATTTATATCTTTATAAATAAAGACCCATGATTTATTTATTTATTTATTTATTTACATCTATCCTTTTAGATTCAATAACCTTACTTGAAGTATCGACGACAGATCAGTTTCAGTCTTAGCTAATAAACGTAAATAAATGTATTTTATTAACCGTTTGTTAGTAAGCGATTAACCAAATTTCCAGCAGATTCCATCGATTCCGTTGATTCCATTAAATAGAGATGCCGGTTTTGGATTACATGTACATACTGATATTTCTTGTATGACAATCAAAATATGGTATAGTAGGTTAATACTGCCGAAACAGAGAACGTAAGTGGTCTAACGTTTCGAGCGAAGGCCCTTCGTCAGAGAGAAACGTAAAGAGTATAAACAAACAACGAGCTTATATACGCGAGATAATCACGTGATAAAAATTAGCCAATCAGATAAAGGTAACCAAGACAAACTAATAATGAGATTCAAGAGAATAAGCCAATCAGAGCAAAGTAACAATAACAAATAAATAATGAGATGCGAAAGCCATTTGCTATTGTTACTTTTCTCTGATTGGCTTATTCTTTTGAATCTCATTGTCTTGGTTACCTTTATCAGATTGGCTAATTTTTATCACGTGATTATCTCGCGTATATAAGCTCGTTTGTTTATACTCTTTACGTTTCTCTCTGACGAAGGGCCTTCGCTCGAAACGTTAGACCACTTACGTTCTCTGTTTCGGCAGTATTAACCTACTATACCATATTTCGATTGTTGTTCCAACACTGCCTACGCAGCACACTACTTTTATTACACTATTTCTTGTATAGTTGGTTTTCACTCTAATGTCACAAAATTTTAAAATTATTATAAATTAATAAACCTATAAAGCTGGTTGTTTTATATATTTTGTAGATGGTTATTACAAGTATTTCTGAAAATTTTTGAGTCAATACAACTATGTCTATTCCCTCTCGAGTTACAGCGTTTTGAATTATATTATTGCTGACATCAGCATAATTTTCAAATGTTGCTAAGTCACTTTGTACATGCACTTCAACTTACAGAGCTTGGTTAAGCTTTAGAAGTGACGTCTAATTGCATCTGAGTCTGAGGGCCATATCCAGGTGGTTTGAGGCGTCCGTACACTGGTTTGGGCGGCCAAACTAGGTGCCCAAAAAATATAAACTATGTACTACAATCTGAGGGTTTTTTCAAAAACCGTACGTACAAGAATTTAAAAATCACCCCTCACAATGTTAAAAATCACCCCTCACAATGTTAAAAATCACATCTCAGAATGCAGGAAATGGCATCTCCGAGCCGTTAACCCGTTTCGTCCACATACCATCAAATATTAACCAAACAAGATGTATGGGTGCAAAAAAATCAGGATGCTATTAAACGGGCCACGGGGTATACATAAACAAGCACGAAGACTGGATTAGGAGCCAAGGAAGGTACCATTTCATATTATTAGTCACTAGTGTCAGAAGAGCGACTGAGATCCAGTCAGTAACCACTGTGTAAATCACCTGTGCATCTGAGTACCAGTGTTCAACCCAAAATGTCATCATGCTAAGGGAGGGAGCGACCGCCCCCACCATTCCCCCTCTGGCTATGTCCCTGGTCCTCGTGCCTGCAGCGCTCGAATATCGTCACTGACCAGTGTGCCCAAATAAACTCTGGACACGGCACTGATCTGATGTACAATCTAAAAATTCTGGTTGAAACTGCACTTCATATGTCGAGCATTTGTTACAAACATGGTCGCCAAAAACCAAATTTTCTCGTAATAACAATCTACAAAATAATAATATAAAACAATCAGCTTTATAGCCCTTTTCCAAAAATGGCCGCCGAATTAAAATTCTTTTATATACATATAAATTAGCCCTTATGAACTCGTTTCCATGTGTGAAATTCAAAATAATTTTTACTTTAAACGAGGTCATAAGGGCTAATTTATATGCACATAAAAGAATTCTAATTCAGCGGCCATTTTGGAATAAGGTCTATGGGTTTAAATTTGATTTTAGAATTTTGTGATGTCATACTGGCACAAGACAAAAAATTGCCATAGGTCTTTTCACTAAATATAAGTCATAATTGTTAGGCCAGAGCGGACTATATTATTTACTTTGTCTAATGCCAGGCAATTTTACTCATCGAAGGGAGGTCCCTCAGATGTTATTGGGTTAAAGGAGTTGCTCAACAATTGACAGAATACTATATCTTTGCTAAATTTGTAAATTTGATAAATACATGTACATTGCACACCCTTTTATAGATGCCACCACATGTTTGATGACAGCACAAGATGTCATTTCTTCCTACAAAAAGCAAATAGAACGTGGTACTGAATACGTTGAAATTAACCGGAGCAACTGTCAATGATTCGCCAACTAATGAAAATATACAAGAATCCCAAATTCAACTTGAAAAAAATGCTGGATATCAATTTTGTCGGAGAGCAAGGTGCTGACATGGGTGGACCTACAAGAGAATTCTTTCACAATGCCATTGCATCCTTAACCAAAGTAGATCCAGTATTCAACATTCAGCTTTTTGGTGGACAGATAGGACATCTTCTTCCGGTGTTGATGCTATTACGTCTGGTTGCTTTGAAATGGCGGGGAAATTGATTGCACATAGTGTGCTACATGATGGTCCGGGTTTAGTTGGTCTTTCTCCCACTATTGTAGAATACCTAGCAACTGGTTCTTTGGAAGAAGCTAAAAAAGTTGTCTCAACCAACGATCAGGCTGATATTGAATTTAAGACACTACTTGATGAGAAAGTAAAGTACTTTTCCCTAAACATACAGTAGGACATTGTGATTGCCTAATATGTTATGAAACTTTTTTTTTTGCTTTGTTAGGTAATGAATAAAACTTCCACTGCTGAAATTGATTGTGATGTAAAAGACATAATCGAGAACATGCTGGTCAAACATGGTCTAACAGATGTGCCTCTAACAGATGTAAACAAGGAAAAGGCTATCAAAGATCTGTTGGTAGCTGAGGTGCTGATAACAAGAACCCTTGCTCTTGATGCCTTCTTTAGAGGTCTCAACAGTTTGGGATTGGGTAATTTACTCAGAAAGCACCCAAGTATCAAAGAATTTGTTTTACCATCCCTCAAGCAAGTTGCTGTGGATATTGAGTTTCTGAAAAGTAAATTAAATGAAGCAATGAAAAAGCATACCACAGTGGAAAATTCGAAAAATGATGGTCAAATTGACATTGTAGCTAAAGAGGCAACCTGGAAGTGGTTTATGAGATTTATTGATGATGCAAAAACTTTGGAAGGTAAGCACCCAAATGCTTTCAAGTAAATTTAGATAAGAAATTTATGATCAGTGGTAGTGACCCTAGCCGTAATATACTTACTTTATCCTGCAATGTATTATTAGGACACCAATACTGTTTTCACTTTCAATTACAGATACTAATACTGGAAAACCACTTGTAAATTCACTTGTTGTCTTTATTACTGGTTCTGCATTAATTGACCCAACAGAAGATTTCCAAGTTGTGTTTCACCAAGATAATAAAAGAACACTACTTGAAGCAGACAGTTGTTTTAGCAGAATTATATTGCCAACAATCTTGAAATCATATGAGGATTTCAAGAAGTCCTGCATCATTTCACTTTCATCTGGTGCTCTAGGGTATGGACGATTTTAAAGAACTTGCTAAAGGCTTTGCCTAACTTAAAACTGTTATGTTGCGTTTGAACATTCGATCTTACTGGCTTCTATAAACAGTAATTCAGTGATGAACAGTAATTCACCAAAAGTTAATATTCATGATCATTTTATAAACAGTACTGGTACTTCATATTTACAGTTGATTTCACATTACTATTCCGCGCCATGTGTTGCAAAGTTCGTTCGGAAGTTCCGAAGTTCGTTGCCAAGGTTGACAATTATCCAATCAAATTGCGAGTTTTAGACCAAAGCTCAATTTGATTTAACTTTCGAATGAACTCCGCAACACAGGGTAAAGTAATGTGAAGTCAACTGTAAAATTTCTTAATATTCACAATAAATTAGACTAAGTCTGAAAAAGTAATCAAAAATAAAATCTTGTTTAATTGTTTGAATCAAAAGGTTGTTACAGTACTACATGTTTTCCTTCAGGCTTTTTTTTTTTCAATTGCCTTGTGGCATTACAATCATGATAGCTTGCTCAAAGAAGTCGATGCCATGGTTGGTGGTCTCTCCAATAGGATTGATTGTACTCAGCATATTAGCATTTGCAGTTGCTTCACAAAATGGCAGGACAAGGTCTGGCACAGTTAGCCCAGCACAGTTGCTATCTCCCAAACTGCCCCATTGCTGCGAGGGTGTTGGGCCATTCCAGTCAATGCCAAATGATGTCCAGTCCTGCTGTAAAAGAATTAATAATGTACTGTCTCACAGTTAGATCTATTACTAATTTAGATGTACAGTGTAGGCACAGTTGTTGGGACAATTCTACACGTGAAGAACTATTTTATGTTCAGTTTTTGGAATCTTCTAGATAAACACATTGTTAATGGTATTATTAATTTCTGACACCCTAGTAAGGTACAGTACGTTTACACACTGATCTTTCCTTATGATTGCCCAACTAATAATTATATGCAATTTTCTTTTTGAGAATGTACATTGTACACCAGACCACAAAATTGCTAGTCATTAATCCATTCTTGTCAAAGAAAGCCATATTTTATTCAGCAGAAGAAAGGGGCTGGCTGAGGCAGAACTTGACAGGGATGGGTTAAAATCTGGCATGCAAATTGAAAATTATAGTCAACCCTGTGTAGTCATGGGTCAACTGCAGTAAGAAATTTAGGAAAAACCTTGCTTACATGCTCCCAAAACTCTCTAGCTGCTCTGTGAGTGCTTCTTGACATGTGAAACATACCCTGTACCCACATCTGCATTGGTGTTTTCCCCTGCTCTGATGATGAGCCATGGTGATTCCATCCACATGCAAAGTCTGAAAGGTGCTTGTTAATATGTGGAATGAACACAAAGTGAAGGCAAAATAAATGCACATCATTGTTTATGTCCAGAATCCCACTTTCCTCCATATGTCTGAAAAGCCAATAGTACTTAAACAAACAAGCATAGTAGACATCTCGCCACAGACGTTCAATCCGCTGGTTATGAACACTTTTACCAGTGATATGGCTTCCACGGCCCTCTCCTCTTGCAGGATGATTGAGCATATACCTTGCAATGTCAACATTTTCAACACCTTGATCTGACCGCACTCGGCTTGGGAGACCAAAGTTTCCAACTGCATTTGAAATTCACTTAAAGCTGTATTAGCTCGATTATTATTGTGGCAAGAAAGGCACACTATTGCACGGGAATATCCATCAATGCCTCCAAATATAACTAGCTTCCACCTGTTTAACGTAAATGAAATTTAGTGTATAAAGCTAAACAAAAAATGTAGTCATTAGCATGGTTTACACAGCCAATGAATCTGCAACTACAGTACAGGACAGGACAGGACAGGACAGGACAGGACAGGACAGGACAGGACAGGACAGGACAGGACAGGACAGGACAGGACAGGACAGGACAGGACAGGACAGGACAGTACAGTACAGTACAGTACAGTACAGTACAGTACAGTACAGTACAGTAATTACTACTGGTAATTGCATATTTAGAAATAGTTTAATGTTGGGAGCTACTATCCTCTTGCACTCTTTTGTAGGGTTGGGCGATATTTTGATTTATCGCGATATTTTCAATCGCGATTATCGTATCGAAGGTAGAAACTTGAGCGACGATATATCGAAATTATCGTCATGCTCGATGACTATCGTGATATTGCTTCGCATGTGTATATAGCTTTTATAAAATCCTAAAAAATTCTTTCAATTCCTAGAAAATATAGTTTTTAAAAGAATTAAAACTATTTCCTGAATTAAATACGAATTTAATACGATACAAAAGCTAATATTTATGTATTAATCCGCTGAACAATGAAATTGCAGGCTTTGCTTGCGCTGTGTGCCCACAGCATTTGTGCCAGCGGAGACACAGCAAACGTTTGTCAAACGTATATAAACGCTTTGCATTCAAGAAAAAGCCTTCATATTACTTTAATTTGTTGTTTTACTTGTTTTTAATAAGATTATATATAAGCTTACTATGTTTTGATATTCATTAAAATTGAAAAATGTGGTCATTGTTTTTATTGCATTTATCGCGATATTATCGAATATCGTGATAATTTCCTTGACAATAATCGTGAGATGATTTTTTTAATATCGCCCAACCCTACTCTTTTGACAGATAAACTATCCAGCCAGACAGTAAAATAATTACCGGTATTTCAAATCAAAATACAGTAAGGTTTGAGTACTGCCGAAATTATTGAAAGTAGTTTCCCAACGTTTTGAGTGAGGGCCTTTGCTTGAAACTTTAGAAAACTATGTTCAATAATTTTGGCAGTACTCAAACCTTAAATTTGTACAGTATTTCAACACTGCATATGTAGCACACTACTTTTATTTCACTGTTTAGTAAATTATTTCAGTATCTAAGTGATACTGTAAATGATTGCATGTGTACTGCATGTCAGTATACATATGTTGGTATAAGAATGTTAGAGATTTACAATTCCTACCTCTCAAACACCAATTAAATTTATTACACCTACAGACATTAACCAGGGGGAAGAGTTCCCTAATAGGAAAGATTTGGGTTAGGGATCAGTCTAAGAAAAATTGCTTTTGACCGTGAAATCAATGTTAACATTTTTATGAGGAAGTGTCATAGACCCCCTGGCCCTTAGTTTCTCCCTTGGGGAACTTAATATTGCGCCACCATAAAATTTACAGTAATACTGTAAGATTTACAGTACTTATACAACTGCATTAAAAAACTATTGACATAATGCTAAAAATGAGTACAAATATACAGCGATATTTGGATAGTCATTTATTTTGGATTGAAGAAATACCAAATGGTTTTCTGTGTTTAGATACTCTGATCCAAACACGTGGGAAATTGCGAGACTGGAGAAAAGTGTAACAAAACACAAGCCGTAGGCTAGTGTTTTTAGCTTTTCTAAAGTCGAGCAATTTCCCAAGTGTTTGGATAAGAGTCTCCAAACACGGAAAAAAACATTTGGTATTTCTTTTATAAAATAATCACAAGTGAATATGATATACTGTCCGACATTTTCGAAAAATCGTTTTGGCGGAAAATATTTTCTGTGTTTGGATACTCTGATCCAAACATGGCAATTGACCAATCAGGGCTTGCGTAGTATACATGTTATTTTATAAAGTTAGTTATTTGTTAGCCAATCAAATTTATCACATGGGAGACTACTTCATGTATGCTTATTATTTTGTCTCAGTGCAAAGTCACGCTACTTCTCTGGCCTTTTTAGAGTTTTCTTTTTCCATAAAAATTTGTTGATCAGAGCAGTTGTACAATAAATCTCTGCGGGCTCGTCAAAATACGGCACAACTCGTAAAAATATACAGCGATACTACACACCAAAGCATCTAATAAGATACAGTGAATATGGAAAATTAACCACCTACTGTACCTTATAAGTTTATGATTAGTATCGATATGCCAGAGCGCATTTGGACCACTAACTGCGTACGCTCTTCGATGAATTATCTGGAGTTGCAATGATCGCATAATAACTCCCTCGACATCAACCCTTCGTAGACATTCCATCACGCGCCTCTCTGGAAGACGATGCTCTTGTACACGCAAGATTCCTTGTACCATTCTATATCCACTTTGCACAAAGTCTTTCTTTATGTCACTAACAATTGCATCAAGCTGTTCGTCAGTAAGAGGGGAGAAATTCGCAGAGCTTGAAAACCCGAAGTCTTTAAATCTTCTTCTGATAGTGGCCTTGCTCACTAGCATAACCGCCATTTCGGTAGCTTTGAAGCCGTATCCAAGAAAATACTGCAACTGTTCCTTGCTAATCATGTATCGTGGCCATCCTCGATCACCAGTGAGTATCGTTCCCATTTGAAAGTCCACATTATCTTCATTCTGCAGTTGATTTACTATTAAATGTTTCACTTCGGAAATGTTAGAAAATACCCGATCATCAATTTCTATCACTCGTGCACTAAGCGACAGAATATGTTCTATCCTGTCAAGTTTGAAGAAAATATAATCTAGCTCTGACTTATTAGACTGTAAATTATAAACACCTAATTTCTGTCCCACATCCTGTAACATACATAGAATATTTTCTTTAATCACGTCCGACTCCATCTTGTATACAGTAAAAGTGCTGAACGAATCTGTATGTTTTGACGGTCACCGGTTGTGAGAAAAAGACCTTACAGTTACATTACTTAAAGTACTAACATCATCAAGTGTGCAAGTCTGATCGTCAGGTGTGCAAGATGTGATCGTCAGGTGTGCAAGATCTGCAAGTCCGACTGTCAGGTGTATGGTGGCCGAGAGCTGCCATTCAAATATTTCACGATTTAACAAAAAGAAATTGAAAAATATAATAAATCCTATAAAAAAATAATTAAAAAAATAAAACAAAAACAAAACTAAAAAAAAACTAAACTAAACTAAAATGAAATGAAATTAAAATGAAAACAGAATTGAAATATTTTTCGTTAATACAAAAGAAAAGAAATTCGAAAAGAAATTCAAATACCCACATGGCCTAGAGCTGCCATAGTATACCAGCATGCTTTGCCACAACGTACGGAGGAGTAATAGCTGTGAGCCTGGACACCGCGGGAAATTTATCTTTTGACAACAAACATGGCGTATTTTCGGAACGGTAGCTGGGTCGAGGATAGAGAACTTAAAGAACAAATATCGAGATATGTACGAGAAGGGCTTCAACGAGTGGAAATGTTAGACTTCTTGGGAAGAGACTTCCCACAATATACTTGGAGTATTCGCACTCTGGATAGACGTATTCAAGCCTTTGACATCAAGCGGATTGACAGAAACGTAACAGTTGACGAAGTAAAGGAGGCAGTTAAAGAAGAATTAGAAGGGCCTGGCCAACTTCTTGGCTATCGAGCCATGCAGAAGAAAGTCAGGCAAGAATATAACCTTAATGTTCCAAGAGATCTTGTCCACGCAGTGATGTTCGATTTAGATCCTGAAGGTCTACAAGAACGTGGAGGTGTTGGTATAAAAAAGAAACGTCGAGCAAAAGGAAATTTTACTACCAAGGGACCAAATTGGGTGCACTCACTGGACGGGCATGATAAGCTTATGGGGTATCAAAACTCCACTTTTCCCTTGGCAGTATATGGGTGCATCGACACTGCGAGCCGAAAGTTACTGTGGCTGCGGATATGGGTGACTAACAGCAATCCTAAAATTATTGGACGGTGGTATTTGGATTACTTGTACGAGACCAGAATTTTACCATCTATGCTGAGATTAGATAAAGGTACGGAGACAGGCATTATGGCAACGATGCATGCATATCTGCGAAAAAATCATGGTGATATGAATCCCATTGATACAGTCATATATGGTCCTTCAACTTCTAATCAAGTGAGTGTTTTTGCATTAATTAATAGTTTCTATTCTTTCAAATTGCTAATGATTGGCTTTTGTAATTTGATATGCCATGATATATTTACCAATAAGGTCAAGTTTTTCAACAGCCCACAGTAAGGTTTTCTTTGCCAAGATTGCAACATGACCCCTGCATGTTTTGTACTATGTACAGATTATGAAACTCCTCAGTGCTGGGGCTTTATAAAATAGCAATAGATTGTTTCTAAAGTATTGTTGCTATTCAGTTTCTCTGTCTTGGTGTTTGGCAAAAAATCATATATCCTATTAATTTGTTAAAAAACCAAATCAAATTTAAAACAGGAAGTTTCCAAGAAATTTTATTAAATAAATATAAAGGAACTGAATTCAATTGCAACAATATTTAATAGAAACACTTCTATTGCCACAACAGTACCTAAGTGTTTCAATGAATGGCTTCGAGCTAAGTATTGCTAAATGCTTATATAATTGTTGACTAGTTGTGTTACTTGTTGTATTGTGTGTTGTGTTTTGCTCTGCTGATACATAATTATTATTATGTAGAACTGTTTCTATAGTACACCACTGGCACCTCAACACTATACCTTAAGTGTTGTGTACTGAAGTTATATGAATCAATTAAGCTTTTATGGGTATTGGTTTAATTTATAGTTTATACTGTACTTATACAGATTGAGCGATGGTGGAGGGAGCTCCATGAACGCCTCGAGAAATACTTCAAAGTTCATTTAAATTGGTTAAAAAATCATGGCCAATATAATCCTTTAAATGAAACAGACAGGTTTGTGTTATTTGTATCACTTACCATACATTACATGTATGTAATTAAAAGCCCAATCACTATACCTGTTTTTTAGAAGAATGTTCTTGTACTAAACCAATGTCAGTCACAAACACTTGACAAAATTTGTTCTTTTTTAATTTTTAGAATGCTTCTAGCATTTTTACTGGTTCCACTTCTTCAAAGGGAACTTGATATATTTAAAGAAACTGTGTGGAATACACACAGAATCCGTGCACAGAAAAATACAAATCTACCATCTGGAATACCAAACCACCTATACAGCTTCCCTGGGGAGTATGGACTTGAAGAAAGCGGTATTTAGCTATTTTATAATTTTTTTGACTCCATCACTTCATTCACACGAGTTCCCTCAAAATGCCAGACAATTTGACCAATCTAAAGAGAAAGGACTGGGGAGAAAAAAAGTATTACTGTAATTCAAAGTCTTTCACCTATGTGTACAAGTAGTAAAAATTAAATCATATTTTTCTTTCCTTTGGCTTCTCAAATTTTAGCAAGGTTTTGGATCCTATGTGTACAAATAGCAAAAATTAAAATTCATATTTTTCATGCCTTCTCAAATTTTAGTTGCATATATTTTATTTTATTTGTAATCAGTTTGTACTGTATAGAGATTATAAAAATACCACATAGTGTGATATAATATTAATAGAAACTGTTAAATTACTTTTAGGAATTAGCCTTCTGATCGATGATCTTATCATGTGATTGACGAAACATCTCTACACACATAGTCAAGTGCAACCGGGCTCATGACATAGCGGACCTTGTTTAGCATCCAGTATCGACAAAAACAAATTCTTTTTGGTGTGATATTTACAGATCAGTATAACAGTAGTCAAACACTGGAATTTGCAGAGGGGTGGGGGAGGTAAAACTTCAGGGGCAATTTGGGAAAATCCAGAGGGATGGGGGGTCATAAAGGAAATCCCTTCCGTGGTGGGGGTATGGATGTTTTCTGGAACTACACAATATCACTGGTTTCAATTAAAATTTCAGGTTGGCCAGTGAATGAAACAGATTTAGAACAGGTTGCAATTCATTCTGGTGTCCTTGAAGTTGAAAATGATTTTCTAGAAATTGATTTCAGAAATGAATGTGAGCGTGTAATACCATACCCAGATCAAGTCAAGCCAAGTGAATGCAGTGATGCATTTATTTATTTGAAGGAAAAATGTAATTTTTTGTAAATATTTATTTCTAGTTTCTGTAAAACATGAACCATAGTTAATTCCCCCTTGCTTAATTAACACAAACATTGTTGACTGCTACTGTTTATACAGTCTGTATGCAACTTCATGACACTTCTCATGAGAACAAGAACACTTTAAACTGTAACTGTAAACTATTTAAATGCTGTAAAATATAATCTGTTCAGTTGTTAAATACCCTTAGTATAAATATAGTGCACCTATCAATCTTACACCCAAAGGGGAGGGTCTGGCAAATTAATGAGCCATTTGACCATCTCTGCATGCCCATCTCACCCTTGGAAACTTGGTGTTTTCCTGGCCCTAAGGCCTAAACGTAAAAGCTATAATTTCTTCTTTTTTTTCCAATTAAAAATATATTGTTAAGGATATAAAAGGCCTAGTTTTTAAGATTAAAGTGGTTCTCTAATGAAAATATTGTTGGTAATGTTTCTTCATAATATTAAAGATATTACAATAGTTGGTAATAGCAAAGTGCAGTTGCTATTTATAAACCTAAAATGTAGACAGACAAACCAAAATCAACTCTCAAGGGATTCAAAATGAATGTTTTTCTATTGTTGGCAACTCAGAATTATTAATGAAAAATGCGGACAACCATGATGAAATTGACAACACCAACGTCATCTGTGTCGAGCACTATTGTGTGAACTTTCATTTTGAAATTCTCAAAAACAAAGTTGTATTTTACGTGTGAAGTTTGTATTCTGGAGTGCCACCATTAATTTGGCTGTGTTTGAGAAGAATGAGTCGAGGAAGCTTGCTTATGACGTTATAGACTCAACAAAACCACAAATCATTGTTACTGAGTCTGATGTCATAAGCCTCCTCAATCCATTCCTCTCAAGCTTGGCCACTTTAATGGTGGCACTCCAAAATACAAACTTCACATGTAAAATACCACCTTTTATTCAATGAATTTTGAAATGAAACTTTGCATTACTAACTACCATAATACTGTATTTTTAATAGGATTATGCAAAAACATTACCAACAATATTTTCATCAGAGAACCACTTTAAAGTATGGGGCTATTTGATTACATTTAACAAATATTTATTGCTATAGTGGAGAATTTGATCAAAAATTTACATGAAAAATTAAATGCCCCACATGTGCTCAACCTGCCCTTCTAGGATGTAAAATTAGTAAGTGCACAAGTAAGAAGTACCAGGTATTAATAAAAAGATACATTACAGTATGCATATATCATTACTTAAGCATCCAGTTCACTTAAACCAGCAATATTACAAAACTTACTGCATTTGTGCTTACTGATAAAGTTGTTGATGGCAACAGTTGATAGGTTGCCAGTGCAAAAAAGAAATTGATTGATTGTCTTCGCAGAGTGTGCTAGTAGCTATTTCTGGGCTTTTTACTTTAATTTTCTGTCGCTAGATCCCAGGGACACTCGAAGGGCCAGAACGATTCTTGGCAGGACCTTTTTGCGAATGTCGAACCCAAACCGACTAACGCGGCCAAGCTCATGGCGGAAACGAAAGGCTTAGAAACTAGGCTAGTGTCCTATGTTCTCCTGTAGCGATTATTCGATTAGATAAAATCAGAGTTTAGAGAATTAGATTTTAGATTTGAAAAGGTATAGGAATGCGAGGATCATCAGTGATGACGAACTGTAGTAACTCCGCGTCGTTTTGTTTCAGTATACAGTACTCTATAGCGTTGCTTGCATTCGTTGAACACGACATTTTTAGAAAGCCTCTGGCTCTGTGCATGTGGTAATGCCTTGTAAGAAAATTCGCAAGGAAGAAATTTCCATGCATCAATCAAGCATTTCAATAAGGAAGAGATTTACTATCCTAATTCTAAACATTAAACATTCGATTACACAACTTGATGTACAATCTCAGTCAAGGGCGTAGGAACTGGGGGGGGGGGGGGGGGGGCCAAGGGGCTGCAGCCCCCCCCCCCCAATATTTTATCTTGCTGATATTAGCCCCCTCACCAATATTTTGCCCAACTACGGTTTGAGATTAAATGAGTTAAAGAGATCGTTGGTAATAATTTATAAAAATAAAAAATAAATCCTCCTAGCACCATAAAAATATGAATTTCTTTCGTACAGAACGGGAAATTCGTCATATGACCGAAATCTATTTCTCTGCAGGCATCACCAGGCAGGGACGCGAGGGGCCTGGGCTGCAGTAGAACCCAGTACGCACAGCGCATAGGTAGAATCCCCATGCTATGTGACTATTTTTCTTAAGCTGAAAACTAGTCGTGGACCCCCTAGGCGGATTTGTGGCAAAGCCGCGAATGCGCATTACACGAACTCAAGTGGCCCCCCCCCCCCCCCCCCCAAGTAACACTGCTTCCTACGCCCCTGATTTCAGCACAGTAACGGACCGCCATACCGAGATGAGTGACCACCTGTTTATAAGGAGGCAGGGTTACCTTAGCACCCGGGTTTACAAGCAAAATTTCACAGGTATGAGTCACCCTGCGCATGCCCTGGTCAACTTTATTAGGCGTGACTACTAAGCACTAATAACAAGAACGCAAGAAGGGGTGAGGCGTTTACAAGGACAAAACATAACTGGGCTACTAAGCACCCGGGTTACCCTAGCGTAATTGGAAACACGACAAACAAAACCACAAGAAATGTACGAGAGCTAGCGTAACCCTACCTATGGTAAAACAAAATAATGGCCCTAAATAATCGCTCTAATAAGGTAAGTTTTATTCTGATAAAATAGCAGCAACCGACATTGTATAGTTAACGCACCTCCATTGGCTTTCGTAAAAAAATCTCTAATTGCTTTGCTAATTCCTTATGATATGCTGTACCAGAGCCATGTGTTTCTCTATTGAAAAAAAAAAAGAAGAGATACTCGTAATCTTTGTTAAAAATGGTTGTCTAAATTGGCGTGTGATGAACTATTACTACACATCTCATAAACATTGTTGGAATATTGTTTGTAATTTTTAACAAACATCAGACATAATTTAACGCTACTCTGACTTAAACGTTTTTAGAACGTTGCTTAAAAAAAGCTACTGTTCATGACCCAACGTTTTGACACTCTGATCTCGTGTCTTTTTATCACCTAAATATTTGTTGATCGGTTCTATTTGAGAGTGTAAATATGGGACCTTTTCTCCACAACGATCACCTCAGATGAAGACACTATAGAGGCTGTTCTCCATTACGTCCGCTTTGCCAGCGCGGGCGGAGCGGGCTTTGAAAGTTGGAAATTTTTAACTTCCGTAGCGAACTGAACAATGCATGCTCCGCCCGTGCGGGCGAATATACTAATGGAACAGCCTTTAATCGGACTGTCAAAACGTTACGTCATCAACAGTAAATTTTTAAATCTATGTCGGTTTCTTTACCTGGCTGCGTTGGAAATTTCTTTGTTTTGCTAACATCTCGTGAACATTGTTGAATTATTGTTTGTAATATTTAACTAGTGTACACATCTTATAAATTAACATATAGTTAAATTAACGATTATCAAATTCACTATTAATTCATGAAGTGTCAATATCATCCGATATCATCCGATATCCAAACCGAGAAGTGGGTTGAAAAACCAGACCGTAGGCCGAGTTTTCTAACCAACTTCGAGGTGTTTTGGCTTCACGCATCAGTGTTTAAAGAGAAAATCAAGGTGAAAGTTGGCTTAATTTCTGTAATTTCTTCCTCGGATGTCCAAACCTCCATCTCGATACTGATTTCCTTTGTTTTTGCGGCCGATCCGCTTTATAGCCATGCATCTACAATGGCGAACCGAAGGCGAGCATTACAGATGCCTATAAAGATCGGACGCGAACATTAGTAAATTATACTGGCTATTTACTGCAATTGAAAATGGTCAGTTATTGCTTTTGGAGCCTCAGGGGGTGAGGGCCAATGGGTTATCAGTATTTAAATACTGTCATATGTTACCTTCAATAAATAAAGTCCCTTACATACAAATAAAGTCGCATACATATTTTACTGTGTTTATAAACACATTTACTCTGTTTCTGTTTAGGACCATGCAGCGCCAGGCGATTCTAATTGTCAAGTGATGACCTATACCGGAAATCATTTTTAACAGGTAATGACTACTGTGTTAAGCCTGGTTTCCATATAGTTGTAATTGTTGTAATTCAGTCGGTGATTGATCGGCGATTGTTTGCGATCTTTTACAACAGTCGTGTTTCCATATAATTGTAATTGTTGTAATTCAAATCGCCGATTTGCTCGGATTGAGGACTTCTCGGTCTTGACAAAGTTGAGATGAGCCAAGCTTGATATTCAAAAACAAACTGAATGACTAAAACTATGTTTGTGATCATTTTCAGTTTATGTAACATACAGCAAGCATTATTTACACGCTCAATAACTTTGCCGCTTCAGTCTCATGTTTCGTGAACGTTTGACGACAGTTGCAAACATTTGATTTAGTCTAGTCATTTAGTAATCGGCGATTGATGTTTCCATTAACTGTTGTCGCATCGGCGACTGTTGTAATTGTTGTAGAAGTTGAACCTGATTCAACTTCTACAACAGTCGCCGACTGTCGCCGATTGAATTACAACAAGCGTTTCCATTAAGTTGTAAATTGTTGTAAAACTTGATCGGCGACAGTCGCCGACTGAATTACAACAATTACAACTATATGGAAGCCAGGCTTTAGTTTCAGCAATTAAAAAGCATTACGATTTAATGCAATCAATCAATCAATCAATCAATCAATCAATCAATCAATCAATCAATCAATCAATCAATCAATCAATCAATCAATCAATCAAACAAACAATTTCAAGGTAAACGTGTCAAAGAAAAATCGCATACCGTATTTCCTTGAATAAACGCCTCCCTCGAATAAACGCCGCAGGAGAAACAAAAAATATTATTATACGCCGCCCTTGAATAAACGCCGCACTTTTTCTCATCGATGCGGCGTTTATTTGAAGCATATATATATTTAAAGACATATAAACTTTATTTTTTTGGGGATAAGTGTTAAAATTGGTTGTGAATTTGAATTAAACAATAAATTCACAGTTGATGTTACAAAATTTACAATAAACGCCGCCCTTGAATAAACGCCGCACCCGCAATGCGGGAAAAAACAATGCAGAAAAGCAGTGCTTTTATTCTTTTACTTAACATATGCATCTAAATCATGGGTCGGCGACCATCGGCGGGTTACACTTGTAGTGATAAAGCAACTGATAAACTTGTGGCCTTCAAGAATAAGCTTTCCGAAAGGAGTTGGTCTATATATAGTCAAGTAATTAACTTTTTGAAATTAGTATAGATCTATAGATATCGCATAGTGACGTACGCGCGTATAAAGATAAGAAGGTTATAATTAGTTTCACGACGTGTGTAGACGCTCCATCCCTGATCTCAATGCGTACGCTAGTATTTCTAGAGATTTTGGTTTTCATTTTATAAACCGACAGGGGAAAGGTCGTAAATTTTCCAGTGTAGTTATCTCAAATAACAATCAATATAGCTTAATTAGAAGTTCTGAGGTAAATCGGCGATGTGAATTCCAAATGTGTGAAATTACAAGAATTACAACTGACTGTATGGAAAGCCGGTGTACTACTTCAACTCTACAATCTACAATCTAGAAGCTTCCACTTATCTCAAAAACAAGACTGGATCGAACAATTTTTGTTTGGAAAATGAAACCAGAATCCGCCATTACTATAGGCCGAACTAAATTTTTCAATTTGTTTTTTGTTTACATTAATTACATAAGACCGGTCTTGAAATGATATAGACTTGGTTCTTTTGTTGCTTCAAGATTCGTATACAATTGTCTTCTAGCTTGTGACCACAAGAGAAGCATTATTTTATGTGGATTTGACACCAATCTCATTTAAAACAACGTATTGAGTTTGAGAGGTGCTTCAGTTCTATCTACCACCTTAATGTATACAGAACTCGCGATCAAGCTCTCGGCAACGGCCTCCGTGGCTCAGTGGTTAGAGCATTACACTAGAATCGCAAGGTCGTGGGTTCAATTCCTACCAGAAGGCCTGTGTAGTTGCATTTTTCGCAACTGGTCCCGGTTTGGTCTTATAATGTATATATTCTACACTCGAATTTTCCTTCACCATAAATCCCTAGAACATGCTATGTAATCGAGTGAAATGCCCAATATTACTTCTAATAGACCTCAGCCGGCGTGAACTGAATCTTAGGCCGGGCTCATGAAAACAATCTACAGTAAAAACACTACAACCAACCCGAAATCAGTCCGTCCCGATCCCCTAAGAGACCAACTGCATGTGTAAAATG
>CAXIUP010000197.1:0-128239 GCA_964035015.1 Corallium rubrum | reverse complement strand
AAGTGGAAAGGTGGAAGCTGCAAAAAAGTGTAAAAAAGTAAAGTGCTTTGTAAGCAGTGTTTTAGATAGAACAAAGGAAAAATGTGGTAAACTGTCGAGAATAGTTTATATAACGAAATACTGACGTTTCGAGCGGAGCCGTTCATATATGCATCTCAAACTCATTAGTAATTCATGAGGAAAACACAAAGGAAATCAGCACCGTGTCGGTGGTTTGGATATCGGACGAAGAAATTACATAAATTAAGCAAACTTCCTCTTGATTTTCTCTTAAAATACTGATTTGTTTGAGATGCTATATATATCTCATACTCATTAATAATTCATGAGATAATCAGCCAATTACAATAGTCCATTCAATCACCTGATTGACGTTGGATACGCCAGGAAAACACGCTAAAATCGTATACCACTCCAGATATTAGATGAAAACCGGTTTTCATCTAATTCTTAAGATCTTAATTATCGATGCAAAACAAACAAGTTGCTGTATGAATAAATTTTACACACACTCATGAATAAAATCTCATGAGGGTTTATTTTAATTGTATTTTTCAATTGAAATCACTCGATTGAGATGCCATATCAACAACTCGTTTATCGTGTTTCATCAGGGGAATCCAAACACTCGAAAACAATGTGTTTGGATCCCCTGATGAAACACTCAAACTCGTTGTTGATATATTACATCATATACGAGGAGGAGTGTTTCATCAGGATATCCAAACACCTCGAAGTTTGTTCAAAAACCTCGGCTTCGCGTATGATATATTACATAACAATATATTTTAGTATTAATAATCCAACGGCATACGTCATCTGCCCTATATATATATTAGTTTCAAGTCTTTCCTTCTTTTGCAACGTCAGCAAGGCATCTTTGGCACTTTACATCTCGAAAAGTACATACATGCCAAGCTTATTTCATGTTCAAAACTTCCAGTGTGGGTATTAAAATTAGAAGTATTGTCAATATATCAATGCCATATATTGATATAACAGATATTGATAATACTTCTAATTTTAATACCCACACTGGAAGTCTTGAACTATATTCTATATTTTTATGGATGCACGCGGGAAGTTGGGAGAGCACGAAAAAAGCGTAAGAGATGCTCGAGGCGATACATGTAGCTGAGAGCAACGTCATAACAGAGAATCAGACACAAAGCATTGGTTTTCATCTGACGTCACGGCGGCCATATTGGTGTACAGAAACAATGAAATGGCGGCCATATTGGTGCACAACCTTTATCCTATGGGAATTCAACTCTATTCTTATTCAAACATTTCGTATTGTTTCACTACCCCAACGGGGCCACCAATCACGTGAGTGAAAACAATCCATATTTATTTCGCTGATTAAAAATGAGTTTCTCATTACGTTTGAAATTGCCGCGCTCCATCGAGTTATGGAGCACGCAAGGGGTAGCCAATCAGAAACGCCGTTATATTACATCTATGTTATAAAAAAGAAATGGTTCATGTGTTTGGCATTTTTCATTGAGTTATGGGTGCGCTTTGGAAGTTTTCTATCGCTTCTAGCATCTCTTACGCTTTTTTCGTGCTCTCCCAACTTCCCAAGTGCATCCATAACTCGATGGAGCACGCTAAACCATGAACTATTTCTTAATTCTTTATCATTATTAGCTATGCACCCTCATTTCTTCTTAAATTTCAGTTTTCTGTGTTCTAACGCTTTACTCCCACTGATATTGAATGTTTAGCCTCATTACTGTAGACCCCCTCCCAAGTCTGCTCATTTTCCAGTAAAGACCTACCTAATATGAACGAGTTTTCTGATTGGCTATAAGTAACCAATCACATGACATTGTCGATTATCAATGCGTTTCCATGCTCCTTACTGGTTAGGGTTGGTAAGTAAACTTCCGAGTATAGGTTTGATGACGAAATACTAACGTGATTAATTCTTTGAAAGTGTGCATGGTGACAAATGGTACTAAAATATTAAATTAATATTAATTTTAATAATATATTAAATACTAATGTATCGAGCTGAGCCCTTAGGCATCAGAGTAAAATGTGATATGAAATGAAATAAAACACTAACAGGGATTGTATATCCAAAAGGGTGACGTAGATAAAAAGTAGCCAATCAAATGTTGGCAGGGTAAACAAACTGATATTTAATGAGATGTGAAATGTGGGTCATCACCTACCTATACTACTAAGGCTTCTGATTGGTTTAGATAACCTAACCCAACACCTTCCCCTACCTTTTCACTTTGGTCAAAAATAGGAGTGTAGTAAATAATGACATAATTCACAGTGTAAAAAATAAAAATCTTGGATCCTGTATCCGAAAATTTGACAATACCGTCAAGTAGATCTACTGTACACAAGATTCTACAAAAAGAACAATATGCGCTCAAAATGTCGTGTTACCAGTACAGTATATTTGTCTTATTCTCAAAATAGTTGTTAAGATACTCATTTAATATCTAATTTTGAGTCCTGGAGGTTTAAACGGTACCTCTTTTTAACAGGATGCACAAATAATAGCGCAGATGAAGGGGTAGAATTCGCGATAGAAAAATAAAAATCTGACAATTACATGTACGTAGTATCTTCCCAAAATAAAAACAAACAATAAATTACTATACATAAATGACTTGTCTCTCTCACAGCTGCTCTAAAGAGTTACTGCAGAAGGTGCTGCGAGAAGGATTAATAAACGATAAGCAACACAGAAACATACGGTAGTAGTACTTACATGGAACTCTTTCAAGGCAGCTAGCAAACAACTTTTACCTGTAAGTCATACCGGTATATGTACAGCCAAACTCAAATTTAGCAATTTAATAGCAGTAATACTGTACGGTGCACCTTAACTTTAGGGCCTGCAGTCCAGTTAACAAGGCCAGTTTTACTTTTGTTGGTCTAGTTTTGTGGTCCTGGGCCAGGCCCAAGCCCAGGTAAAACCTGTTGACATAATCAAAAACTTAGCCCAAATCAGGGTCAGGCCAGCTATAGGCCTACAGTAGGTCTGTAGTGTAATCAAAATGGCTTTAGACTAACTTAACAGTTCATGTACTTTAGAAATAAAAGCAATGTTCTCAAAAGGTTGTGTTAAATAAATTAAAATTACCTTATAAATTCTCAAAATATTTGTTAAGACATAATTCACTTACCCAGTTTGGAATCCTGTTGGTTAGGATTCTTCATTTTAAAAGCCTTAGGTGGAAAATATTGCATTGATGAGCGGACAGAAGCTGCAATTCAAGAAACAAAAATTTAAGGATTATGCATGTACATATCTTTTTTCTCAAAACAAAAACAAACAAGAAACTACTTCAGTATATGAATGACTCGCCTCCTTTGCAACCTCAAATTCTATATCAAAATGATCGCTGGAATTTGCCGAATCCGACACTATAGGTTTTGTGTACTAAATATATTAGATCCGTTGCTTAATTTTCAGAAAAACGGCCTTGTTTACATATATATTATATTAGCAAACCTTCGGCGCTTCCTGCACTGCTGCAGTTCATATAAGACCATAAATTCTATTTGTCAAAATATATGCAATTATGTATTGCCATTGCCATATAGTCTTGCTAGAGTACGCATAGGCTACTACAAGCTTTCAGAAATCAGTAGGCGTCTTGTTCAAACATACAAGGCAACTGGGAACTGGATAATATTGATGTAGGTCAAAAGCAAACAGTGTGAGGGAAAACATTAATACGCTGTACAGTTGAAAGGCCACCGTTTAAGAAACCACATAGTTGCTTGCAGAGGTTATTAGGAGCCATCCATTTAGTAAAAACACACAACGTTAAACGTAAGGGAAGGTTTAACAAGAAACTATTTTGGAGTTATCGTTAATACTAAATTGGATTTGAGAGTTGAGAACATAAAATCACCGACCGTTCTTTGCTGAAATATTAACATAACCACTGAATGTGAGTAGTTCGACAATTGTGTAATAAGCACGGTCCCCCCCCCCCCCCCCCCATGTTTATTTCAATATAGCTTAACCAAGAATGGGTAAAATGGAAATATAATTTTCTGCTCCAGAATGAAGACAATAATTTCCCTTTATTTCAGCATTCTGCATTCCTGGCTGCCAGCTTCCTGGTTTAATACTATAATAGTGTGGTTTTTATTTGCGTTCCATGATAGATATTTCCTCCTTAGTACTGGAGTACATTTTAGAGACGACATTTCCGAAGGAATCACTGAGCTCACCCCAGGGCCAAACGTCCACACTGCCTATAATGTTCTAGCTCTGCAATGGAGACACAACTTACTTGTTCGCGTTTGAAGGGCCTTTTTAATAATCAACTCTCTCTTGTAATCGCCTTATATCTCACCTAATTATCATATATCTACACTATGCAAATGTGGTCACGAAAACCGGAAATACAGAACATTACACTCCTCCCTACGTTGAAAAGGAGTTAACCATAATAACATTCTTTTTAAAGAATTGTTTCAAACGCCTATTGAACGTTCTTAAGAAACGAGTTGTCTAATATAGTCTTTAACATCTAATATAGTCTTTAACGTCCATGAAGTGTTCTTAGCATAAATATATAACTATAATATATATCCATAGATAGAAAAGAGTTACTTGGTATAGTCTTTAAGATATTCAGGTCGTCTTCTTGAACTCCTCAGTGGATATCGTCGAGAGTTATCCTCATTTGAATTTTCACTACTCGTGACGGTTGTTTCTGATCGTAAGGCTGGCGTTGGCTCATCCTCGCCATTTCCCTCTGCCTGTTCCAAACCGATATTAACAGGTTTGAAGAACGAAGAGTTCCGTGTTATTGTCTTATCTTCCCGACTGGCGGTGACCATGGATCCTTTACGTTCTGTCACAAAATACTGTGTCGGATCATACGATGTGTCTGACTTCTTATACGATGGGTCGCGTCTCACGAGAACTCTGTCACCTTTCGAGATGTCTGCTGGCTTTACATATACTTTCTTGTCCGCGTGATGCTTCATTTTGTCCTTTGCCTGTTTATCCCGTTCACGAATATGTGCAGGATCGACTGGAACACTAGGACCTTCGGGCAACTTAGTGCGCATTGCTCTATTGAAGAGCACTGTAGCTGGTGCTTGTCCAGTTGTACTATGTGGCGTTGCTCGGTAGTTCCGTAGAAGTTTACAGAGTTCTTCCTTCCAAGGCCGGTTCTCGATCTTTGCTGCCTCGATCGTTTTCTTCAGCGTCCGCGTAAAGCGTTCAACTTCCCCATTGGAGCGCGGCCACAAAGGCGTTATCTTCCGATGTCGGAACCCGAGTGTATTTGCAAACTGCTTGAAGTCGTTGCCGTTAAACGGGGGTCCATTGTCGGACTTCACGACTACTGGCACGCCATACTGGGCAAAGATCTTGTCCAGATGAGGAATGACCACTGCTGCAGCAGTTGTGCGTACGACATCTACCACAAGTAAGTATCCACCAGTTGAGAGTTCTTTAAAGTCCACACTGATTTCTTGCCATGCGGTATCGGGAAGTGGTGACATTTTCAGTGGTTCACGTTTTGTTTCAGGTGTTGCTGCTTGGCACGCTAGACACGACTTCACTTTCTTCTCAGTTAGGTCGTCGATGCCTGCAAACCAGACTTTCTCTCACAACAGGGCTTTCGTTTTCACGATGCCCTGATGACCCTCGTGGGCAAGGTCTACTACACGTCGCTGCATTTCTTCTGGGATGACGATTCTAGTTCCTCTAAAGATAATGGTATATGTTGTACACACCGTCAGTTCTCCTTTGATTCTCTCCATTGCATTATAGACGGACTTATTCACTTCAAGACGCTTTCCTGGCTCGAACCAATTCCCAGTTTGTACGGCTTCCGCGACAGCTTGCAGAGTTTGGTCTCGCTCGGTTGCTGACTGTATGTCTTCAAGCTTAAGAGCATTAGGGGTCGACGTTTGCACTATATAATCGACGAACTGCTCCGCGACTTTTTGCTGTCTGCTAGTATAGTCGTTGTCCCTTTCGAAGGATGTCTTGATATGTAATCAGCAGGGTTGCTGTCACCCTTCCTGTAGAGTATGGCAATCTGGTACGGCTGCAATCGGAGAGCCCACCTCTCGATTCGGGCAGGTGGTTTCGACTGTGGATTCCCAAAAATAGCAACAAGAGGCTTGTGATCAGTGTAGACAGTCACTGGCTTTCCATAGATGTATAAATGGAAATACTCACACACCCATACCACGGCGAGAGCCTCACGCTCAGTTTGACTGTACCGTTGTTCCGTGTCTGAGAGGGATCTACTGGCGTAGGCCACTACATGACCGTTGCCACCATCCGGATCTGTTTGAGCCAATATGGCACCCACACCAACTGGGCTAGCATCTACACAGATCTCAGTGCCCTTATCCGAATCAAAGTATGCTGTGACTGGCGCTGTCGTCAGGGCATGCTGTGACTGGCGCTGCCGTCTCGGTCCATTCCCATGACTTGTCCTTCTGGGTCAGCTCTCTGAGTGGTTGCGTGACAGTTGCATAGCCTGGTACGAATCTAGAGCAATAATTCGCCATACCCAACAGACTTCGTACCTCCGAGGGGTTAGAAGGAGCTTCTAAACTGACAATTTCTTCCACCTTCTTCGGGTCGGCTGATACCCCACGACCTGAAAATACATAGCCGAAGAACTCTAGACTGTCTTGAGAGTAGACACACTTCCCTTGATTTAGTGTCAGTCCTTTTTCTCGAAGCCGTTGGAACGTTGCCCTCAAAGCTCTGTCGTGATCCTCCTGGTTATTCCCATACACAAGGATGTCGTCACTGATGTTAATCGCGCCATCTATCCCACTTAAAGTCTCGCGAATGGCATTCTGGAATATTTCTGCTGCACTTGAAATCCCGAAATTCAGGCGGGAAAATCTTCGCAGGCCAAGATGCGTACTAAACGTTGTGATGTAACGGGATTCGGGCGCCAATTCCAGCTGATTATAGCCTTGGTTAAGATCAAGCTTACTGAAGACTCTTGCACCATTGAGATCCCCGATTACTTCTTTAATCGTCGGTGTAATATGTCTTTCGCGCTGTACAGCTTGATTTGCTCGTCTCATATCCACGCACATTCGTATCTTGCCAGGCTGCTTTGGTTTCGGTGCCACCACGACTGGTGATACCCATGGTGTAGGACCACTAACGCGTTCTACGATCCCACGTTGCTCGTCTTTGTCTAGTTGTTCTTCAAGTTGTTTTCGGACATGGAAAGGCACTCTGCGATGTGGTTGGGCCACTGGTGGTACGCTGTCGTCAATATGTAACTTCACTTGGTAATCTTTCAGTTTTCCCAAACCAACAAATAGATCCTTATATTCGGCCACAAGGCTATCAACCCTGACATTGGCTTTCAGGCTCTTCAAGGGTGCTGTTGTGATGAGCTGAAGTTTCTGCGATGTGCACCAACTAAGCAAGGAGCCACTTGATCCTTTTACCACGAACATTTCCTCATTGGACCTTACCCCACGCGTTGTCGTTATCTGTGCCCAAAACTTTCCACAAACTGGGAGCCTAGACTTCGAGTTATAAGCGTAGATGTTGACGTTTGTGTCTTTTAGGATAGGGCGCGGGAGAATTCGGTGATAGTCCTGTTCGTCCAAGATGTTTATACTCGAACCGGAGTCTGCCATTACCGTTATTTTTGAGCCGTTGATTTCTACATCAAAGAGTGGATGTTTAGCATTGTCCTGCCTAACGCTATGCACAATGATCTTGAACAGGTCATGTTCTTCGCTTGCACTGTCCTCACTTAGGTTTCGTACGTCGCGATATCGTCCTCCAGAAGTGTTCTTCGATTTTCCACTGTTAACACGAGATGTGGTCGGGTTCGCTGCGACAAACCGATTGAAAATGGTTCATCTTTCCACACTTTTGGCATCGTTTACCATAAGCAGGACAGGCTGTTCTACCACCACTATGTGGACAGAGCTTGAAATAACGACCGGCGGCCGGCGGTTTTCCGACCAAATTCCAGTTTTTCCGACCAAATGCTGAAATGATCGGAAATTTTGTCCGGACAAATTTTGAAAAAAAAAATCTGTTTTTTTAAATGATCGGGTCGGCGCTCAACCCTCCATTTTTATTGTTAAATTTCCATTGGGTTTTCCATCAGTTTTGAGTTAAAGTTGGTTTTACACTTTATAGTGCACTATCAAAATTTCTTCGATCAGAGTATGCTTTAAACAAAGTTTAGTTAACTTAAGTGTGTGACAGTGAGTTACGAGTCAGAGTGACTGCTTTTATTGTTGTTAATTTGACGACCTGGAAGATAAAGAATACGTTTCCTCGATGTTTTGAGCAAAGGCCCTTCATGATCAGGACAGTTAAATAGGCTGATCAAATAGGCTTATTTGACTCTCCTGACGAAGGCCCTGAGCTCAAAACGTCGAGGAAACGTATTCTTTATCTTCCAGGTTGTCGAGACGAGATAACAACAGTGCGTGATTTTTAATTCAAAACCATTGCGTTAAACTGCGATTGGCGCCATTGTAATCACAGAAACTTATCGTGTAATTCAGCTTTTCAGTTTAAAGTTGTTTCATAGTTACCATTTTAATTAAATTATTATTCACTATAACTAATACGCAATTCAGAATTAAACATTTGTGTTTTATTATTACAAATAACAAGTAGAGTGATTTACTGCATGCTTGACAGAATTTACTCAACGGAGGGGGTCAAACTAAACTAAAAAATTTCCGACCAAATTTGAAAATTTCCAGTCAAATTTCATTTTGCTCGGAAGTTTTGCCGGACAAATTTTAAAATTATTTCAGGCTCTGTGTGGATATGGACGATCACAATTTCTGCATTTCAACGCTGATTCTTTATAGAATTCGTCTTTCCTTTTCCTTTGGGATCCTGATTGGGTGTTATACTGTCTACCACGTCTCATCTTGTTCACATTGGAAGATTGTGAGCCAGACAACTTTTCAAGAGTTCTTGCTTGTTGCTCGGCCAGCTCCATCGCTTCACCGCCGCCAAGAAGATCTTCGAGTTTCATGTCCGGGCTGCTTAAGGCTTTCCGGCGTAACCTCGCGGACGAGTATTTTAGTATGATTTGTGATTTTATTTCACGGTCGGGATCACCAAACTCACATGTTAATGAAAGCTGTTTAAGTCGAGTATAGAATGTCATTAAGGCTTCGTCACTTTCTTGTTTCGCCTGTCTGAATGGGTACTCCTCGTACGCCAAGTTTTGTTTCGGTTGAAAATAGTTCATAAGAGCGTCGATGGCTTTCTCCAGCGGGTCTTCGTCGTCCCCAGCGATTGCATCGGGTAACGTTTCTAGAATATCGTTGACTTCTTCTCCGGCGAAGTGCAACAGAAGAGTCCTTTGTCTTGGTTTACTTTTGATGTCGAGTGCTACAATCAGGTTTTGAAAGCGTGCCACGTATTTCTTCCATCGAGTTCCTGGAGCCCCTAATACTGGACTTGGGTTAAAGCTGGGAAACGGTGGAAGTGCACTAGCCATAAGTACTTCACTGCTTCTGTAACTTTCCCTGGCACTCCTTCGATGTTCGCAACGCTACGGTTGGTTGCACACGTATGTCGTTTGTTTTTCTTAATCTTTATCTCGGGAGTTTCGCTGCCAAGAACTCAGAACGTTAACGTACTTGGGTTTCTCATTTCCAGAATCTTCGTCGCCAATATACTGTTCTAGCTCTGCAATAGAGACACAACTTACTTGTTCTCGTTTGAAGGGTCTTTTTAATAATCAACTCTCTCTTGTAATCGCCTTATATCTCATTATGAATATCAAAGCCCAGCATATTATTTTCATAAGAGCCATTGAGTCGGACACGAGAGTAAAATCATAATATTTAATAAAGTTCTAACGTTTCGTTGTTATTATCACAACATCTTCAGAGAATAATTTACATGAGTGTAATGAGACTAAATATATAACTAGGAGTTACTATCGCAAGGAAAGTGCTGCCTTCTTGCCACATGAACTGAATGCAAAATTAACTTGTACAAATACAAAGCCACACTGTATGTATCAATTTATTTTGTAGTCAAAATTGAGATTACAACACTCGGTTTGAAAAGTGTACAAAAACTACTTCCAGTTCACAAATCACAAACCAACACATTGGAGTGGGTTATTGTCAACACTGAATTTTTGGTACCAACCATAATGGATTTGAAATTCTAAACATCAATAGAAATATGCTACCAGAAATAGAATAGTTTGGAATTCAGAATGACACATGTCTATAAATCATTGTCATGTCATTTGTTGACTATTCTTGTTTAATAGATGTACTGTAGATGCTGCATCTGGAATTTTTACTTTTTGGTAATCAAATGTTTCCTAACAGTCTTTTCTTTGCCCCATATATGCAGATATTTCATAAATCATATCTGTCCAGTGAGAATACAGCAAATCCATAACATGTACAGCAAATTGTCCAATCCAAAACAACTCTGAAGCACATTACACGCCATCTACCTGTTGATAGACTTCACCGTTGAATAGAAAATGGCAATTTTTTACCGCTAAATTTAGAAGTTTGCGAAATTCGAAAATAGAAAAGCCGTGAAATTTAGTGGAACTAGTAAAAACCTTTTGAATTATAATGTCGATGGTTTCGTTTAATGGGATGTTAGTAAAAAGAGAGGTTATATCAAAGCTAGCCATGAAAAGCTCGTTAGTGTTGAAACTTAAGTCGAGTAATTCTTTAACAAAGGAAAAGGAATCAAAAACCGAGAACGCACTGTTAGAAAATGGTCGAAGTAAAGAAACTAAAAACTTAGCTAAGTTGAAAGAGTGAGAGCGAACAGAAGAAAGGATAGGTCTAAGTGGAACATTAAGCTTATGTATCTTAGGAAGACCATATAAAATACCTGGCCGAGAACCAGTAGGACTGAGATCTCGATAATGGCCGTCTGAGATAACACCGTTCTTGTTAAGTTCTTTTAAAAAGTTCCTAACAGCATTTTCACGTTTAAGGGTAAGCTGAACGGGGTCTTCGTCAAGTTTTTCGAACTTGGTTTCATCTGCCAGGATATCGTTCATCTTTTGGTGGTAATCTGATTTGTTGAGGATAACCAAACCATTTCCTTTGTCAGGTTTGACAATGATGATACCTTGATCTTTCCTCAGTGATGTTAATAATTTCAGTTCGTCGTCAGTGAAGATAAACCTTCTCTAAATGGTAATATTGTTTCTGCGCCACTCTTCCTTTTATAATTTTACTTCCTTTTTTCTGTCACTTCTGCTTGTAATTTTATTTATAGTAACGCTCTCTGATTGGTTATTGCATGCATATTTTATGACAACTCTGTAATTATATATTTAGTCTCATTACACTCATGTAAATTATTCTCTGAAGTTGTTGTGATAATAACAACGAAACGTTAGAACTTTATTAAATATTATGATTTTACTCTCGTGTCCGACTCAATGGCTCTTATGAAAATAATATGCTGGGCTTTGATATTCATAATTAGATTACGCTTCCCGCCTGGTCAATCAATAGCTGATGCCTTATATCTCACCTAATTATCATATATCTACACTATGCAAATGTGGTCACGAAAACCGGAAATACAGAACATTACACTGCCAAACTGCCAAACTTCCACACTACCAAACTTCCACACTGCCAAACTTCCACATTACCAAACTTCCACACTTCCAAACTGCCAAACTTCCACACTGCCACACTTCCAAACTGCCAAACTTCCACGCTGCCAAACGTCCACACTGCCAAACTGCCACACTGCCAAACATCCACACTGCCAAACATCACTGCCACGCTGCCAAACTTCCACACTGCCAAACTGCCACACTGCCAAACTGCCTCACTGCCAAAACTTGCAAACTTCGACGCAAACTTCATGGTTGTAAATATAAAATTGACAAAATTAATAAGTTTAACATTAAAAACGTTTAGACCCGTGTTCAGTTAAACTAACTGCGTTCCCAATTATCTAAATTCCATTGATGACGCATTCTGTGCTGTTCTACCCGAAGAAGATGCCGAATAAAAGTCAACGTGCGACGTTTAGCGCAGGCCTGAAAGTTCTATTGAAAATGCTATAGCGCTCACCCACCTTTGAGACGGAACACTATAAGAAGAAACAACAGGCAACTCGAAAGCAGAGCCAAGTTCTTTATTCGAAAACCTCTTATATATGCTCCCATAGCGGTTTCACTGCTTTAATGTATTAGATTGTCAGTCCTTCTCCAGGGTGGAATCCGTGTAAACCTCACGCCGAAGATGCGCCAAGGCTTTCAAAATACCACGCCAAGGTCTTCGGAATGACAAACCATTCACGCCAAACCTTCAAAATACCACGCCAAAAGCCCACAACCAAGGTCCTCAAAATCACAAAATGCCACGTCAAGGCTTTCTTTTGTCTTTGCTAATTAGTTCCACTCGAGAGCTTGCGAGACAAAAGAAAATGTCGCTTCGCGCGACATTTTTCGCCTAGTGGAAAACCGCCTTTAGGTTTTCCACTAGGCGACTTTTTTCGCGCAAGCGACTTTTTCTTTTGTCTCGTGAGCTCTGAGCTGGAACTAATCAAAAATCTATTGAATTCGAACAAAACAAAGTCGCTTCGCGCGAAAAATATCGCCTATATAGTGGAAAACCGGCTTAGATAGGGCGGGGACTCTCTCCTCCGCAGAGGCTTTGCGTGGATAATGATGTCTAACATGAAGTAGCTACGTGCTACGAGGGAAAACCGCTAGTGGAAGAAACGTGGGCGTAAGGTCAGAGGCGTGCGGTGAACCCTGGGAAGACGGAAAACGAGAAAAGAAGCCTCTGCCAGATAATGTGCCGTTCTCTGGACAAATCCGCGGTTCTCTGGTCATGGCAGACAGCGACGATAGTTTGCACGAAGTACATTGTTTTCTTCAAGATCTAAGGCTAGAATGTACTTCTGGATGTTATTCTGAATTTTTCTATGGAATCACCTGCCGAACGGGTCGAAAAATTCGAAACGCTGCCAGACTGACAAACGTTTCATCGAACGTTGTCAACTGCCTCAGTGGAAGCTTTCCACTCCTGATTAAGTATTAACTTGATAAACAAAGCCGACGAACAGCGCTAGAAATATTCTCGGTGCTAACTTTCTACGACATAATGGTAAGATCTATGTTTACAACAGTTCGTCCTTTGATGAATGATAAACTTTCTCATGTAGCGTTTGTCTTATACTTTTATTTGCATAAATTCAAAACCGGAAAATCCTGTCCTTGTGTTGCAGTAACATTGTCGAGTTGAGAAGTATCAGCGATTTAAATGTGTCTTTTGTCCACAGTTTAGTGATTTCCGACTTTTGCGTAGTAGATTTGTTGATTATATAATGAAATCCCGAGTCTGGCGCCTAGTCCATCACGGAATTTGGGCGCCATATTGACATCATTATCTGGCAGAGGCTCATTTTCTTTCCCTCTTCCCATCATTCCCAGCGCGTCTTCCCTCACCCGCACGCCTGCCCCTCCGAGCCTCTGCGGAGGAGAGAGGGGCGGGGAAACGAGCCGTGTGCCCTGTGGAATGAACCGGAACATAGTCACGTGATTGTTCTGGACTGTTCCGGTTGTTCCAACTTTCGAGTTGGGGCAGAACCGAAGTTTCAGAACACAAGCTTGGTGATATTGTTTTGAAAATGGCGGGTTTGACGAGAACACTTTACCGATGTGCGAAATGCAAGCAATTATACGTGGATATCAAATCAATAGCTGCACATAAATGTCAAGGTATGGTTAATGTATCATTCTTTTGTATAAAAGTCAAATATAAGTGGAAAAAAAGTCTGATATGTTATATAAATATTTATAAAGAACGGTCGTTCGGTCGTTCCTCGTAGCTGTATAATTTATGTTAACTTCAGTTGTAAAACAGCCTCATTTTTTTATGTGATATGAAATTAAATAATTCTCTATCTTGCTAAATTGTAAATTGAATATTTACACTAATATACACTCTATAAAATACTATAATAGTACATACTATTAATAGTTTACAGAAATCGTTAATCGTGTTTTTACCAGTCATAGTGAATAACTGTTATTTGGTAACTTATTTTAAAAAATAACTGACATGATTTTACTCCATGTATACAGCTGATTTCTGTTTATTTTAGTTTTTCTGTTCATTGTTTTTTTTTTCAAATTCATTTATATTTACATCCTTGGAGGAATTAATTAGTTATACTATTTATAAGCCCTATTAAAAAGGTTGCTTGTGGGTCATAATTATAATAAATCCATTTTTGTAACGAAATTTTCATATGTGAAAAAATTAATCCAAATCAACCTCCACTTCTAAACGTGACTGTATTATGATATTGATTCTCTTACAGGGACAAGCTTTAAACTTCAACATGATAAAAGACAGCCATCAGTTACTGAAAATGAGGCAACATTTACAAAAAACAAGTCACCAGACACAGAGCAGAATTTGCTTCCCACAGCCACAGGTATTTGGCACTCAGAACACCCTGCTATGGCAATAATCTATTTTTGTATATAACTGATTTTCATATATTACGTGAAAATTTCAATCCAAATCAACCTCCACTTCTAAAAATGACTGTATTATGATTCTCCTCTTACAGGGACAAGCTTTGAACTTCAACAAGATACAAGACAGCCACCAGTTACTGAGCCACCAGTTACTGAAAATGAGGCAACATTTACAAAAAAACAGTCACCAGAAACAGAGCAGAATTTGCTTCCCACAGCCACAGGTATTGTGCAATCATATTTTACAGGTAGAAATGTTGTTTAATTACCAGTAACACTGAGTTTTCATATAAAGTTAACTTTTCTTAATTTTTCTAGCCACTAGGTGGGGTGCCTAATGCAGAAAAATCACTTGCCTGCAGTAAAATTTGCTTGCACCCCTGCTGAAGCTATGTAGGTTTTTTAGTCTGTTTTTTTTTGACATGCTGTATTTGCATGATTTTTTTTTTCAGCCAACAAAGGGGAGAATGCAGTGTGGGTACACTCAGGAACCTTACTGTTGATTGACCAATACAAAGCCTGGGAACCCAAAAGAAAAAAGAAAAAAACCCTGTGGGCTAAGATATCTGAAATCATGCAGCTCCATGGATATAGCTACAACAGTGAACAATGTGAAGGAAAATGGAAAACACTGGTTCGAAGCTTAAAAAAAGTTGCAGATCACAATTCTAAGTCAGGGAATGAATTAAAAATTCATCCATATGAGGACGAACTTTCTTTTTTCTCTGCTCAACCCAATGTTAAACCTTCATATATAGTTGGTAGTACCATTGATGGTGCTGTACAAAATGTTGGAGAATCTGACCCTACTGGTGAAAGTGATACTGACAATGGCAGATCCCCATCACCTGCTCCTGTGCCTGCAAAGAAGAAACGATCAAATGTTTCTGAAGTGTTAGATGTTTTAAAAGAGCATATATGCTGACCCAAAGTGCTAGACAAGCAGAGGCATTGCAAAGGCAAGAAATGATGCACCAGGAAAGAATGTCTGTAATGAAAGGTTTTCTTGATGTGTTCAGGGATATGAGGAAATAATGTCATAAAAATGATACTGTTGTGTTTATTGTTGCAGGTGTACCTGTACTTTTTTCTAAATTAAGTCAAAGGAACTGACTATTTTATGTTACTTTTTGTCATTCTTATTCAGAAATGTGTTTTATACATTTTAATTTTTAATAAAAGCCAAGTTACATAAATGTATATGAATTATTTATGCTACATGTAGATTTCAATAATCATTAATGACAATAATTTTATACAGTAACTTTCATGTAGTGTACACAGGTTTGGATAAAATTCAAACCAAGTCAATTTTCAGGGGTTATTATTTTCAAATAAATCCATCAGCTATGTGGTCTCGCTTTTCTGCACCACCACCCTCATCATTGTCACCATCATGTATTCCTGCTATGTTATTATACTCCTCACCACGATCATCACCATCTCTAATGTACTGATCTAACACATCATCATTAATAATGCATATATTATGAAAAATACAACAAACTATTATAGTATCTACTGCAGTCTTTACCGACTTTGTATCAAGTAACTGTAAGCGCCGAAATCTTCCTTTCAATAATCCAAATGACCGTTCTATGGCAACTCGGGTTGATGATAACCGGTAATTGAAACGGCGCTGTCTTCTGGACAAATGACCATTGTCCCTGAATGGTTTTAAAAGCCATGTTCTCAATGGATATGCACCATCACCTAATAAATGATTGTTTGGACCACACCACACTGGGGCAATGTTCCAAATGTCACAGTTTTTGAGGATTCTTGCATCATTAACACTACCTGGCCAGCCCGCGACTACATGCAAAAATTGTAGGTTACTAGCACAAATTCCTTGAAGGACTATTGAGTGGAATTTTTTGCAATTCACATACACTTGTGGATGTTTACTGGGTGCAACTATGCGAATGTGAGTACCATCAATTACACCCATTACATTTGGAAATTGTGAACCAACCCCAAAGTCATCCATTATTTTAGTTTTCACATTTCCTTCCTGTGGCAGGTAGATGAACTTTCTTTTCAGGTGCGTTAAAACAACGGTGAAAACCCTGTTTCTGCATCGGATAATTGATGAATCAGTAACACTGAACCTATCACTCCTTCTGTGAATCGTGTCCTGGTGGGCAATGAACCAAAGAGCAATTAATAAATGTTTTTCAGCAGTTATTGCACTTCTTCCTCTTACTACATCAGGTTTTAGATAACCAGCCACATTCTGCAATATTGTTTCAAAAGTTCCTCTTGAAATCCGGAAAAATCTCTGGAAATCATCAAGAAGGTAGCTAGGTATAGTATCTTCGGTGTAACGGGTAATCTTTGTCCTATCTTCACGAACCCTAAAATAGCATTAAACGTATCACGTAAGCTTACTAGTAAACTTCTTGATATGCTATATGGTTTTATTAATCACAATCAAACAAAATTTAATAACCTTACATTGCGATTGCTGCAGCAAAGAACATTTCCATGTTTATATGATCATCAAACATATTTTCGTCTTCATGTTCAGCTTCCAATGCTGAAATCAGTACTGGAATAAACGAATTGTGTAGTTGCTCCGCCATCTTATTCGTGGCAGATGTGTGAACTGCGCATTAAATGTGTTCTAGAACCGAGAATTCGCTCCATTTTGGAGAGTTCCAGAACGGTGTTCCAGAACGATCCGAACAATAAATGGAGCACTCGGCTGAAGTATGTGTGATGCGCGGTAACCTCCGAATATTCGAACACATTGAGATTATTTACCTGCCCCAGTCCTCGCGCGTCTTTAGAAACGTCTGCCAAATATATTTTTTCCCTTTGCGACGTGTTTGTTCGCATGCAGCAAAAAAAGCTCAAAAAATTAAGTAACAATATTTATACCAAAGACAGATCTATTAATGGAGTAACCGTCCTTGGATTTGCTAGGTTCTGGTGCCAGGGCAAGTTATTAAATATTTTACAAAACGAGTCCGAGTTGGAACTGCGGATGCCCCATGAACGAAACGAAAGCTTGCTGGAAGAGAATTCACATTTCCTCTTTATATTTTGGTTTCTGGTGAAGGATGATCATGCGGTAAGAAGAACATGTATTCTTTTGTCGATTAAAAATATAAAAGTGACCACAATACGCTTAACTACGAAAGCCGGGTAGGGACTTCAGACTTCAGACTTCGGACTTCAGACTTCAGACTTCAGACTTCAGACTTCAGACTTCAGACTAAACTTAGTTTAGTTTAGTTTTTGTCTTGTTATTGTTGTTATATGCCCTGGTTAGACTTAAAAATGAAATTTACGCTCTCTTGTCTTTTCCGTCAATCATATTTAATGATTGTAAAGTTAAAAAAAAGACTTCAAACTTCAAACTTCAGACTTCAGACTTCAAACTTCAAACTTCAAACTTCAGAGTTCAAACTTCAGACTTCAGACTTCAGACTTCAGACTTCAGACTTCAGACTTCGGATTCGGAGTTAAGGAGTTTGTCCCAGGAATATTAAAGTCGGCTGGCAGAGCTTAACTACTTATTGACCGAGCGTGAGGTCTGTACTAGTGAAATATCGGACCGATGTTTTTTTAGTACGGACCGAGACGAGCGCAGCGAGTTGAGGTCTGTGCAAAAAACAGAGGTCTGATAATTCACTAGTACAGACCGAACAAGCGAGGTCAATAAGTAGTTTATTATATGGCCATAAATGTTGTGAACGTTCTGTGAAAACTCGATCTATCTTTCTTGCGAACTAAACGAAAATGGCAGACATTTTCCCATAAAGTACTTTCCGTTGAGTTAGAATCCTGAACTTTCTACCCCAAATAGTATTTTTCAATTGCTTTTGTTTGACATATTGCTCAAGATCGTACGTTAAGTTGTTGAATAAAAAATCATCTGAAATTCTAATACTTGTGAGAAGTAAATGTTATATTATTACGAACAATCTTACGAACGTTTTAGGCCGTATTCTGTGGCCGGTTTTCGTTCAGTTTTGTTGCCCCCCTTCGGGCACTACTTTAAAATAGCATGAATCTATAGATTTTTATACGCTGAGTTCGAATTCAGTTGTTGTCACGCGCACTAACCTGCAGTTTCTTCACATTCTACGATCAAACATCAATGATTATCAATCCTTCGAATTTCAAATTCCGCCATTTTGTCTGTAGGAACTTCATGTAATACACAATTATTGTACTAGTTCAAGTCTCTTGGCAGGGGGGGGGGGGTGTCACGCAGTTGTACGCACGTGTATAATCATTCTTCGAAAATCATTCTTCAAACAAAGAAAGTTTATGTAAATATAATGCGAATGTTATAATAAAATGCGTACATGGACGTATTCTGTGGGCCCAAAAGTTGCTTAGAAAACATTTTTTGTTGCCCCCCTTCGGGCACTACTTTAAAATAGCACAGGCACGTAGCCAGGATTTTGAAAGGGGGGAGCCGACATAAAAAAAAAATTTAGGGGGGTCCGGGGGCATGCTCCCCCGGGAAATTTTGAAATCGAGAGTCGCTGAAATGCCATTTCCTGGCTTTTGGAGGAAGATTTTACAGACTCTGAAGGTAAAAAAACGTCATATAAAATACTCAAAACACGCAAACG
Source organism: Corallium rubrum (assembly GCA_964035015.1). Taxonomy (NCBI): domain Eukaryota; kingdom Metazoa; phylum Cnidaria; class Anthozoa; order Scleralcyonacea; family Coralliidae; genus Corallium; species Corallium rubrum. The sequence continues at coordinate 109,170 of CAXIUP010000197.1, read as the reverse complement.
TCACATAGATACTCAAAATGCATACACTCAGTAGATTGAATAAACTGTTTACAGTTTATTTCCTGACACAATTCATATTGCATCAATTTTGTAGTTACATGTCTGTCGTTTTATATCAAAAGGGGGGGAGCCGCGGCTCCCACGGCTCCCCCCCTGGCTACGTCCCTGAAATAGCATGAATCTATAGATTTTTATACGCTGAGGGGTGTTGTGGTCGGGGTCTGAGAGGTGGGACTTTTCCCCCGGAGGGTTTTGGTTAGGTTTAGGTCCACCGGGGGGTCGTGGTTAGGTTTAGGGTTGCCAGGGGGGTTGTGGTTAGGTTTAGGGTGAGGTTTAGAGTTAGGATTAAAGTTGGGGGTAGGGAATTATTTTTTAAAATTGAGGATTATCGTTAATTCTACGACATTTCACAATTAACGATAATCATGAATTCTAAGTGAGAGAATATGCTGGTATAATCATTCTTCGAAAATCATTCTTCAAACAAAGAAAGTTTATTTAACAAATAAAACATAAAGCTTCGTGAATATGTACTCTTATAAAGGCACGTTTGACGTCATTTGAACACGAAAGAAGTTGAGTAGAGGCACGAGGCGATAGCCGAGGCGATAGCTGACGCAATTCTACGTCATTCATGATCTATGTTCTCTTATAAATGCACGGAGTCCAGCCAATCAGAGCGTGCGTAAAGGGCACCTTATTTTATAATTAAATATAATGCGAATGTTATAATAAAATGCGTACATGGCGGAGGCGGTAGCCACACCCAGTTGTTTAATTCACTTTAATGGAGAGAAGGGGCCTCACACGCTTTACGGATACATCGTTTAAAAAGTTTTTGACCAGCCACGAACTCTGGCTAACGCTAGACGGACAGCAACGAGAAATTGCCGAGAGTACAATAATTAAGAATCTACACTATCACAGAGGTTGCTATTCAAAATTCACAAACGTTACTTTGATAAAACGTGCTCAAGATAGGTGTGCTGGAAAACAAGAGACTGGAGGTGATGAGGAGATGGAGGAGAGCGAGGACTCAGTTCCTGCTAGAAAGCTGCTGAGATCTTCAGCGTCAAGTGCTGTTAAAATAAAATCCAGGAGTCAGGCCATTTTAACGCCAGTTTGCATCATTTGTAACGAAGAGAAATCTTATGTCACTGAACCGGTAAGAACTCTACTTGTTCTATGGCAAAGTTTTCAATTATAAGTATATTTAAAATTATTATGTCAAATGTTTTGGAATGCAAGTAGCAGGAAAGTATTTAGTGAGAGGGTAGTTAGATTAAGAAAGTAGACTACGTATTCGTAGAAAATACTGGCGTATCAAGCATTTCTAACAAAAATATTTTCAGTGGGCAATGTTCCATATAATCTATATCAAGAGTTAGGTTTGAGTCATTTTAAGACCGCCGCACATGGCGAGAAATCAATGCGCGTCAAGTTCGCTAAGCATAGCGCGCACGCGGACTACGCAACAAAATTTCCTCGCGCAATTTACACGTGCATTTTTCTTAGCGCGCTTGTTGTGCACCAAATTTTTGCACTAACATTTGTCATACACCAACAACTCCATGCGGCAATTTGATATTAAATATGTAATGTAATTATTATTCTTGAATTTGATAGAGAACGAAAAAACGCAAATTAGACAACCTAGTCTCTGCAGAAACCATAGATGGCGGGAAACTTCAAGAAGCAGCAACAAAGAAAGATGATCAACGAATTCTTGTTCACATTTTGGACAATGACTGCGTTGCTCTAGAAGTGAAATACCACAAACGGTGCTACGAACGTTATACCTCGTTCTTTAGTAAGGCACACCGGTTTTCAGAAGGAGACGAAATGTGAAGTATACAAATATAACAAGTCGTTCGAGTCCTTTTGTACTTTTGTGAAGCAACAAGTTATTGACAGTCACAACATATATTATATGAGTAGGCTCAGGGATGAATTCGTGAAGACAGTTAGGAACATCGAGGACGAGGACGCATCCAATTACAAAACCTTTCGTTTAAAACGAAGATTGCAAGAAAGGTTCCCTCAGCTAATTTTCCATAGACCGAAAAGAAGATTCACAAGTGAAATTGTCTACGCAGAAGACTTGAGTCAAGGAAGTGTGGCAGAGTATGGGGCGCCGTTTGTAAAAAAATTATTTAGCGTTTATTTTGTATATTTTAATGTTATTTAGCTCCTCATGGCTTGTCATTTATAAATAACATTTGTTATTTATTAAATAACATTTGCGATTTATTAAATAACATTGCAATTTATTAAATAACATTTGCGATTTATTAAATAACATTGCAATTTAATAAATAACATTGCGATTTATTAAATAACATTGCGATTTATTAAATAACATTGCGATTTATTAAATAACATTGCGATTTATTAAATAACATTGCGATTTATTAAATAACATTGCGATTTAATAAATAACATTGCGATTTATTAAATAACATTGCGATTTATTAAATAACATTGCGATTTATTAAATAACATTGCGATTTATTAAATAACATTGCGATTTATTAAATAACATTGCGATTTATTAAATAACATTGCGATTTATTAAATAACTTTGCGATTTATTAAATAACATTGCGATTTAATAAATCGCATTTGCGATTTAATAAATCGCACTTGCGATTTATTAAATAACATTGCGATTTATTAAATAACATTGCGATTTATTAAATAACATTGCGATTTATTAAATAACATTGCGATTTAATAAATCGCAGTTGCGATTTAATAAATCGCACTTGCGATTTATTAAATCGCAATGCGATTTATTAAATAACATTGCGATTTAATAAATCGCATTTGCGATTTTAATAAATCGCACTTGCGATTTATTAAATAACATTGCGATTTATTAAATAACATTGCGATTTATTAAATAACATTGCGATTTAATAAATCGCATTTGCGATTTAATAAATCGCACTTGCGATTTAATAAATAACATTGCGATTTATTAAATAACATTGCGATTTATTAAATAACATTGCGATTTAATAAATCGCACTTGCGATTTATTAAATAACATTGCGATTTAATAAATCGCATTTGCGATTTAATAAATCGCACTTGCGATTTAATAAATCGCACTTGCGATTTAATAAATAACATTGCGATTTAATAAATAACATTGCGATTTATTAAATAACATTGCGATTTATTAAATAACATTGCGATTTATTAAATAACATTGCGATTTATTAAATAACATTGCGATTTATTAAATCGCATTGCGATTTATTAAATCGCATTTGCGATTTAATAAATCGCACTTGCGATTTAAGCGGCTCAAGCCAATTGACCAGCGGATGTACTTGTTTGGCGGTAATTCGAGTAAAATGGCGGACGACTTACAAAGCTAATATCTGATGCAGTCACCAGAGCGTTAAATCAGAGTGGGCGGTTAAATACTTCAAATAATGGTTCACAAGGTACAGGGGAACATTGAAGACGTCAATCTGCTGGCCCAAACAACACACCAACCCAGAAAATACAGGTAATTGTGTATAAAACTCGTTGTGCAGACGTACTCAGTACTCGAAGTTTGTTTCGGCAATATTTCGAGCGGGAAAACGAGTCAGAAAGAATGTTTTCGTTCCAGTACCTCAGGTACATTTGACTAAATCATCTTTTGAGGCGTCCTCAACCAGAATGTTTTCACATTGGTTTATTTGTTTTCACATTGGTTTATTTGTTTTGTTTGTTTGTTTGTTTGCTTGCTTGTTTGGGTTTTTTTCGCTCACTCATTCGTCCGTCCATCCATCCGTCCGTCCTTCCGTCCATCCGCCACTCCACCTGTCTGTCTGTCTGTCTGTCTGTCTGTCTGTTTGTTTGTTTGTTTGTTTGTTTGTTTGTTTGTTTGGCTGGCTGGCTGGCTGGCTGGCTGGCTGGCTGGCTGGCTGGCTGGCTGGCTGGCTGGCTGGCCATCCATCCATCTGTCTGTCTGTCTGTCTGTCTGGCCATCCATCTGTCTGTCTGTTAATTTGTCAATCTTTGACCAATTTTGTTTGATTAAAATTTTGGGATGCTTTATTATATAGCATTTATTCTAGTCACAGTTTATTTTGACTAATTTGGCATAATATATGTAACTGTTGTTAGTTATGTAATATCCAATAAACAACTATTTAAACCATCTGCATTAAAGTTTTCATTCCTTTTTTAATAGCACCTTTGCTGGAACAAAGAAATTGTGCCTTCCAAGAACATCAACATTATTTCAGTGGGATGCACAGCAGGTTTTGTCTGTTTGCTCAAGGGACACCTTGTATATTCTTGCTGGAATGGAACCATTGAAGAGACAAATTGAAACTCCACAAGAGGTAGAATGATAATCCCCCTTCCAAATCATACTCCAGAAGGCAATTTTTCTATTAACCCCTACCTCTGGATTTTGTTAAATGGCAGCAAGCAAGCATGAAACACCCCCTCTTATAGAATTTCCAATTGTGTATATGTATATGTATATATATATATATATATATATATATATATATATATATATATATATATATATATATATATATATATATATATATATCCATTTAACAAAATCCAGAGGTAGGGGTTAATAGAAAAATTGCCTTCTGGAGTATGATTTGGAAGGGGGATTATCATTCTACCTCTTGTGGAGCTTCAATTTGTCTCTTCAATGGTTCCATTCCAGCAAGAATATACAAGGTGTCCCTTGAGCAAACAGACAAAACCTGCTGTGCATCCCACTGAAATAATGTTGATGTTCTTGGAAGGCACAATTTCTTTGTTCCAGCCAAGGTGCTATTAAAAAAGGAATGAAAACTTTAATGCAGATGGTTTAAATAGTTGTTTATTGAATATTACATAACTAACAACAGTTACATATATTATGCCAGATTTGTCAAAATAAACTGTGACTAGAATAAATGCTATATAATAAAGCATCCCTCTGCCAAAATTTTAATCAAACAAAATTGGTCAAAGATTGACAAATTAACAGACAAACAGATGGATGGCCAAACAGACAGATGGATGGACAGACAGACAGACAGACAGACAGACAGACAGACAGACAGACAGACAGACAGACAGACAGACAGACAGACAGACAGACAGGCAGGCAGGCAGGCAGGCAGGCAGGCAGGCAGGCAGGCAGGCAGGCAGGCAGGCAGGCAGGCAAACAAACAAACAAACAAACAAACAAACAAACAAACAAACAAACAAACAAACAAACAAACAAACAGACAGACAGGTGGAGCGGTGGACAGACGGATGGACGGAAGGATGGACGGATGGATGGACGGATGAATGAGAGAGTGGGCGAAAAAAAGCCAAACAAGCAAACAAACAAACAAACAAACAAACAAACAAACAAACAAACAAACAAACAAACAAACAAAACAAATAAACCAATGTGAAAACAAATAAACCAATGTGAAAACATCCTGGTTGAGGACGGCTCAAAAGATGATTTAGTGGTCAAGTGTACCTGAGGTACTGGAACGAAAACATTCTTTCTGACTCGTTTTCCCGCTCGAAATATTGCCGAAACAAACTTCGAGTACTGAGTACGTCTGCACAACGAGTTTTATACACAATTACCTGTATTTTCTGGGTTGGTGTGTTGTTTGGGCCAGCAGATTGACGTCTTCAATGTTCCCCTGTACCTTGTGAACCATTATTTGAAGTATTTAACCGCCCACTCTGATTTAACGCTCTGGTGACTGCATCAGATATTAGCTTTGCTAAGTCGTCCGCCATTTTACTCGAATTACCGCCAAACAAGTACATCCGCTGGTCAATTGGCTTGAGCCGCTTAAATCGCAAGTGCGATTTATTAAATCGCAAATGCGATTTAATAAATCGCAATGCGATTTAATAAATCGCAATGTTATTTAATAAATCGCAATGTTATTTAACAAATCGCAATGTTATTTAATAAATCGCAATGTTATTTAATAAATCGCAATGTTATTTAATAAATCGCAATGTTATTTAATAAATCGCAATGTTATTTAATAAATCGCAAGTGCGATTTATTAAATCGCAAGTGCGATTTATTAAATCGCAAGTGCGATTTATTAAATCGCAATGTTATTTAATAAATCGCAATGTTATTTAATAAATCGCAATGTTATTTAATAAATCGCAAGTGCGATTTATTAAATCGCAAATGCGATTTATTAAATCGCAATGTTATTTAATAAATCGCAATGTTATTTAATAAATCGCAATGTTATTTAATAAATCGCAATGTTATTTAATAAATCGCAAGTGCGATTTATTAAATCGCAAATGCGATTTATTAAATCGCAATGTTATTTAATAAATTGCAATGTTATTTAATAAATCGCAATGTTATTTAATAAATCGCAATGTTATTTAATAAATCGCAATGTTATTTAATAAATCGCAATGTTATTTAATAAATCGCAAGTGCGATTTATTAAATCGCAAATGCGATTTATTAAATCGCAAGTGCGATTTATTAAATCGCAAATGCGATTTATTAAATCGCAATGTTATTTAATAAATCGCAATGTTATTTAATAAATCGCAATGTTATTTAATAAATCGCAATGTTATTTATTAAATCGCAATGTTATTTAATAAATCGCAATGTTATTTATTAAATCGCAAGTGCGATTTATTAAATCGCAAATGCGATTTATTAAATCGCAAATGCGATTTATTAAATCGCAATGTTATTTAATAAATCGCAATGTTATTTAATAAATCGCAATGTTATTTAATAAATCGCAAGGTTATTTAATAAATCGCAAGGTTATTTAATAAATCGCAAGTGCGATTTATTAAATCGCAAATGCGATTTATTAAATCGCAAATGCGATTTATTAAATCGCAATGTTATTTAATAAATCGCAATGTTATTTAATAAATCGCAATGTTATTTAATAAATCGCAAGGTTATTTAATAAATCGCAATGTTATTTAATAAATCGCAATGTTATTTAATAAATCGCACTGTTATTTAATAAATCGCAATGTTATTTAATAAATCGCAATGTTATTTAATAAATCGCAAATGTTATTTAATAAATAACAAATGTTATTTGTAAATGACAAGCCATGAGGAGCTAAATAACATTAAAATATACAAAATAAACGCTAAATAATTTTTTTACAAACGGCGCCCCATAGGCAGAGAGGGCATTAAATCAGTCGGAGGAGCAAATTGATTTGGATACGACAGAAGATGAAGAAGAAGGTGAGGAAGACACAGATACGCAAGGAATGGACGACAGGAGAGTAGCGTTGAAAGAGTTATATTCCGTTGCACTTGAGTTAAGGGAAAACATTCGCAGTTACAGTGCATCTTGGTATGAAAACTGGCCTCCACTTGCGTCTGATATAACTGGTGAAAGCGTCGAGAAAGTGATTTCCCCTCTTCTTTTTAATTTTATCGCGTGGTTACTTGGGTATTCAGATGATCCAGAAGAGTCAGGATATGTTGATATTGGGGAGGAACTTACTGTTAAGGTGTTTTCAATCTGTCAAGATTTGGTTTATAACAGCAGTAAGGGAAAGACCCAGACGCCGAAGTCTATAGCACTGGCGATGGCCGTAAGGCAACTGTCTGGATGTTCCGGTCTAATTCGCATCTTAAATGGTCTCGGACATTGCGTCCCCTTATCTTCAACAATGTCTTACGACACTGCCCTCGCGCAATTAGTCGTTGATACATCTGACATTATACCAAGAGAATTTGTAACAAAAGAAGCCATCAACTTAATCTATGATAATATAGATTTCGGGGAAGATATTAAGAAACAAACACATGTTACGCACGGCATTATTACCCAGGACGGACAGTATGAGTAAAGGTTAGCGAATCACAGCGTTCAGTGCAAGTACCTCAATCAGACGTTATGCCAAAATGGCGGAATTTGAAATTCAAAGGAATGATAATTCTTGATGTTTGATCATAAAATGAGAAGAAACTGCAGATTAGTGCGCGTGACAACAACTGAATTCGAACTCAGCGTATAAAAATCTATAGATTCATGCTATTTTAAAGTAGTGCCCGAAGTAGTCTCCTTCGCAGACGTCTTGTGGGCTTTTGTGCCCGCCCACCAACGTCTGCTCTACGGAGCATGAAATTCCTTTCCCCATTGTCTCGTAATAAACCAATCATAAGCGCTTTTAGAAATCGACAACGTGATTTTGCCTAAATTTCCTGGGGAAATCAATGAGCGTCGGGCGATACAATGTTCCCAAACATTACGACATATGATTTATGAATGAATGAAACGACTCCAAAGAAAATTGTCGAGGAAGGCTTCCACTGTTTCCTGTGTGGTCAGAGTTGTTCTACGAATGCCGATCGGATAAGAGTTTTTGGAAAGAGTGTCGTAGATTTTGTAAGCATTATTAAAAAAGCATTGGATATTGACGTTTGCGTGTTTTCGTCAAGCAACCTCTGCATATGTAAGATTTGTTACGGGTGTTTAATTCGTATTGATAAGATCACAAGAAGCTTGGTGGAGCTTCAGGAAGAATTAAAAGCGAATTTTAACAAGAAAGGTGGTATTCCACGGTCTAAACGTCTTCGAAGAACGGACGAGGACGATGCCGCGCTATGTCAAAAATTATCCGCAGTGGAGCAACCAGGTCCAGGTGCTGTTAAATCTTTAAAGTTTGACAAGTATCCTGCCACATTCCCTGACACTGCTTTTGCCCCAAGGGCTTTACTGGATGACATCACTGAGAATCTGACGTCAACGGGGTCGCCTGAAGCTGTGCCTGAAGTATCGAATTGTGAAACCACTTTGTTCAGCGGCGACAAGCAAGCATTGTTTTCCTTTCTGCATCAGTTAACTTCTACACCACCTGCTTCTACACCAATACCAAAGAGGATTTTGAATTCTGACGGGGAACCGCCGAAGAAAGCTCCGACAATAAGACTGTCAATTGAGTACCCTAGCAAAACTGTAAACAAGATATTAGCTTCAGACTACGACGCCATCAGCAAGGCCCTTGTATACGGACCTCCTCAAAGACTAGCGAAAGCCGTCGTAAAATGCCCTTTGTTAACGAAGCATGTTGTTGCTAGTGTCCTTCAGCTGGTTTCAAATGAAGTCAGTGGACTTTGCTCACGGTCAAATCCATCCTTATTGAGAAAGTGTGGAAAAAGCGATCTGGTTGATTTTGATTTCCAGCTACTTTGCGAAGAGTGGGAAAGAAGAGCTCCCATTTTTTACTCCATTCTTATGACCTGCAGTTGTGCTCGACAGGCAAGTGATACCAAATGGCTTCCAAGTGTGGCAGTTGCAGGATCTGTATTGTTGAAGGAGAGAAATCCCCAAATGAACGCAACTGCTAGTGTGTTAGGAGTCCTTGTCAAGACTGGATCTATAGAGGTACATGTATGCAGTTTATACAGGTTAATTGGTTTGTTTATTACATGTAAACAATGATGACATTAATTATACAACTTGGGACTATTTTCAACAATAATTATTCCAAATGAAGTATTAACTACAGTATTGTGGTATATCATCTGCTTTTTATTATGCATACTGTTCATAAGGTAATATTAGGTGAGCTCTAACTCTTCAGCCTGTTCATACAAAAGAGAAGATTATTGTAGATGTTTATCATGGTTTAAACTCTGCCCACACGTAAGATTTTCTTGATTGTTTCAAAAATGCAGACCCACATGAGGAAGTTTTAAACTCCAAACATCAACCTCGATAGACATTTTTGGATATTATGCACCTGTTGACAACTGAAAGCATGGTGTTGGTCATGGCTTAAATAATTATACAACATACATGTCTTAAAGTAATGTTTACTAAAATACTGTTTTCTTTATAAGGCTACCATCAACAGATTGGCAAAATTAAAGGTTACTTGCAACAACCAATCATGTTTAAACAAGCTAGATATTCTGGGAGCTGATTATGACAGCCCAGTTCAAGAGGCCAAAAAGAGAATTTCAACTGAAAAGTCAAAGTTGAAAGAGTTAGAAGCAACTCAGGACAAAAAGTCACTTAAGGAATATCAATTGTCTTGCCATCCAGGTTTTGCTATTGGTTTTGACAACATTGATTTGGAGGTCAAAAGAAATAACATGACAATGGCCAAGCAAAATCAGAGTATACACTGGACCAATCACAAAATGTTTGTGAACAGAGTCTCAGGAAATTCTCTTGCTTCCCAGTGCCAAAAACAAGATCTGACTGAGGTTTCAAATATAACATTTTTGCCAGGTATTAGGGATCAACGTAGACAAAGGTTCAACTACATTGTTATCATTTCGAGAATGTTGGTAGAGTATTTTGATGCTTTTCAACCATTAAAGGATGTATGTCTACAGCATATTCCCCACAGATATAGCAAAGAGATGTCTAATAAGTCAATCAAGGTAAATATTAAAATGTCAATGTTTTCTTTCATTCAGTAATAAAGTATTAGACAATTGTGGCATCCTTAGACAGATTGTGTAATGCTTTATCACATAATTATTGCATGTACATTCAACAAGTGATCAGCCCAACTTACTTTGAAATGCATTCCAGAACAAATGAAACTAAAAGATAAAAATTGTACAATAAATCTGGCAGGGAATCATTTTGGTTGTGTAAAACGCATGTACAGTACTGTACAGTGGCGTAGCCAGGATTTTGAAAGGGGGGACCCGAAATCAGAATAAATTTTTAGGGGGTCCGGGGGCATGCTCCCCTGGGAAATTTTGAAATCGAGAGTCGCTGAAATGCCATTTCCTGGCTTTTGGAGGAAGATTTTACAGACTCTAAAGGTTAAAAAACGTCATATAAAATACTCAAAACATGCAAACGTCACAGAGATACTCAAAATGCATACACTCAGTAGATTGAATACACTGTTTACAGTTTATTTCCTGATATAATTCATATTGCATCAGTTACTGCACCCCTAATTCTCCCACTCCAAAAAAACAACACTGACAACAAATCATCAATTTATAAAAAAATCTTGTGTTATTATGCTATACTGTACGTACATTTAATATTATGATTTATTAAAGGATTTGTTAACCCATTGCTGATGTATAACTGGTTTTGATAAGAAAATCATCTGGATAAATTGAATGATCTGGTGTACAATTAATCTACAGTATTTGTGCTTGCATGAGCCTGTCAAAAAAGACCCCTTTATTATTTAACTCTAATATGCAAGACAATTCTACCAAATAATTTTACTACAGGTACTGGTAGTTCTGTCTAATATACCAGATGATTTTAATTATCAAAGAGAGAGCCCTCAGTCAACTTACAGTAGGTAGCAATGGGTTACTCTAATACGCAGAGTAAAGTAATAATTAAGCAGGCATTTTAGGTTGGGTCTTGGGTGTGAGTTAATAATGCTATAAGGTTTTGGGGGAGGAATTTCAATTTCCTAAAGCTATTAATGAATTGTCATTTCCTGCACAGTGTGTGCTAGAAAGCACTTGATACACATACACATTTGAAAATTACTAGTTGAGTTTTTTTGTAGTTTTTAAGTTCAGCCATAAGATGTGGGCCTTCGCCCACCAGTCCCATCTACACACGTAAAAATCACACAGCTTGTCAACAGGATGTGTTTGCAACAGGCTTGTAGCAAGGCTGTTACAATGCTGTTCATTCAAGAAGCTGCTACAACCTTGTTAGCATCAACCTATTAACAACTTGTTAAGTGCAGAGTGGTAATTAACAGGTTGTTGGAACAACTTGTCATCAGTCTGTTGGAGTCCTCAACCTTGTTACAAGTTGTCAACAGCCTCTTACAGACATGTTATTTAACAATCTGGGACAGCCAGTGCAAGCACATCATAGTGACAGCCTGTTGAACAGCCTTGTAAGTTGTAACAACTTGCTTGCAGGTCTGTAATAGCTTGTGCATTTTTTCGTGTTTACCCCTAAATTTCAGCCATCCATTGATGACATCTATACTAAAGTCCTACAATTAAGGCTCAGTGAAACCGTGTTTAATTTCTACATGTATTAATTTTTACAAGGTTCCCCTTGGTGTAGTTTTCAAAAATGAGAACATAAATGAGGAAATGCTTGTCATTCTTCGCAAGTTACATTCATACATTCCAAGTACATCTGATGGTGGATTTGATCCTCAAATTGTTTGTGGAGACCAACTGACAGTGGAAAGATCTGTTAACCTTATTTCTGCTGTGGCCAATGGCTACACACCAGAAGATCGACTTGAAGGGATGAACTTGCAAATTGGTGACTGGCATGCAGGAGTAAAACTTTTATCTGTAAGTGTGAATGGAATTTAATTAGTACCAGTTTCATTCATAAATAAATATACTGAAAATAATGTAGCTTCCAGCTAGTATATACTGATTTTTATGAATTTAAAGAATGTAGGTTTACATATAGTTGTCTTTTGGCTAACTTGCCTCATTTCTTAACAGCATAGGCTTCCTCAGAGGTGAAGCAAACACTTTAATTCAAAGACCAGTTCAGTCAGGAAAGTTAGACATATACAGTACTGTACTTACCTTTTATGATCATTTAAATCATTTGCATACATTTTCATCATGATGGTATTTAACCTACAGTACAAGATTATTGTTTTGTGTAATTTACATAACCTGTACTCAGGGGGCAGATACTGAGGGGGGGGGGGTGACTGGGGTTACTAGTCACCCCCCTTCCCTGTCACAACCAATATCAAGATTATATAGATGTATTGTATACAATGTATTGGTATAGTGTGGTTAGTATTTAATATACAATCTCATTTTGAAATCTTTTTGTATATAACAACTTTATTGTGCTTAATCTTAATCTTACAAGACAAATGGGTTACAACAGAAGGGAACCAAATCCCATATAAATGAATATACATAGTAATTTTGGAACATAAAACTTATAAAACATATCTCCATGAGTCCACGACAATGATGACAATACACATGTTCTCCCACATGATGTATGCCTTGTATGGTATAGTGTACTCATATTTGGTAATTTATATCCTTCAGATATCTTTCAAACCCCTCTCAAAATGCATGAAATGCTATTTCAGACAACATTTTCCAGGGGAGCATGCCCTGAACCCCCTTAGAAGTTTGTCGCACCTTTGGCACTCCCCTGCCCCAACATAGTAAGTATTGCCTGTTTTGACACCTCCCCCCCCCCCCCCCCCATGTGCCCATGTTAAATATTCTGAAAGAAACACTGAGCACCTCATAGTCACCCCCTTGCAAAAATCCTGTATCCACCCTTGTGTACTTATTAATATATTGTATTTAGCTTCTAAGCAATTGGTATTTGGTATCGTATCCCAGTCTTCCGCTCCTTGGCATTTTCTTTTATAATCTAAATGTACATATTACATAAAATTGTCTGGTGTTATAAATTTATTCTCTCAATTCTCCTGTCTCAGATCTTATAAAGTTATAACTACTGACATGAGCTGGTGAATTGGTGACCACAAAGTAATTTTCAAAATTCCTGTATTACTATACATGTGTACTTAATGTGTGAATTTTATATTGAGGGGAGAAATAGGTGAGGTACTGATAGAAAATATTGGGAACTGCATAGTACAGTGTTACTTTATTGAAAACTTGTAAACTGGTGAAAATGTGTCCTGTAGTACTTAACTGCTGTTTGCCATGATAAACTGTTTACAGTTAACAAATAATCTGTTAGTATTTCATTACCACTTGATGCATGTATTGTATTGTACATAGCATTTCAGGATATTAATTAAATTTATTTATTTTTGCATCTACATGTACATGTATTAGTAAGGTAGCCAAAGTTGAGCCACTGGATGTTCCTACAGTATACCCACTTTCTACTTTTATAATACTGGTCACAGTTTCTTCCTAAAAGTTAATTACTAAAAGGAAGAACTCAGTTAGAAATATTAGAGTTTCATTAATGGTTTCTGTCATTATATTTTGTTTTTGCTTTAGCTTATCTTCAAGAAATTCTTTTCTGGAAAGTCTGAGAATGATTGCTGCTCATTGTATTCTGATCGAACATTAATCAACCAACGAAATGTTAAAGCAGATCCACATGATGCCTATCGAGCTGACAGGGATTTTTTGGCCCTTGTAATAAAGTCAAGGGTTATTGCAGCAGCAATGTCAGTACTAGGCTTTACCAACAAATCTGGCCAACCACAGAAATTGCCATTACCTGAAGATTTGGAAAATCAAAGCAAACACACCAAGTTACAGTATTTACACAAGGCATCATCAATGATAGTGGATACATTTGTCTTTTCAGGTGAGACTGTGTTACCTGTACCAGATTATTGATGATATATTTCAGAGGACTGGGCTATTTTTCATTGACTGAGGCTAATTAAATTGTAGGTGGTAAAACTTGAGTCTTGAGAGTTTCAAAATGAGCCATTTACTGTAACTGGTACAGTAAATACAGAATGATACTGGTACTCTATATATTATTAACAGGCATGCCAGGATTTTCTGGATCAGTAGGGGGGTTGTCCCTAGAGTGAAACTCTGGAGGTGGAACATATACTGTACATGTATATTTTACAGTACACATACTTTCAGAGGATGATTACCTGATAATGTGAGCTAAGATTTTCCTAATTTGAGGAAGGGCTTCAGTTATCAGACTGATTGACAGTACTGGTATGATACTTGAACAAGGCATTGCATGAATGATATTGGATATATTTAATTTTTTAGGCAAGTCTGTGAACAGATTTCTTGATGATATATTGGCTAATCAGCAATTACAAGATACCCATGACCATCAAGCTCAAACCACAGATGGCAGATTCCCATGTAGTTTTCCTGGGTGTAACCATTCTTTCAAATATGATGGTGCTAGTAAGAGGAAACATGAACTGACACATGGTACCCCTACAGAAACTTTAGATTCTTCATCGATGAGGCATGCTGCACCAGAGGACTCAATTACTACACTAACAACTTGTGGTGCTTCAGGCAAAGAAACCCCTTGTGATGACATGTACAATTACAATTGTGCACTGCTGGCAGATGGTTTGTTATTTCTGAATTTCTTGGATGCTGTTAGTGAGGGAGATGGTGCAAGGTTGATGCGGCAGTATAAGTACATGCTAATTCATTGTAAAGCTGATGGTCAACACAGTGCCAAATATGCATTGGAGTGTTTGTATCAGTCATTCTATGTAAACTCATTGTTGTCGCCAAGAGATTGTGAAAGATTTGTTTGGAACAGGACGGTTAATTCTAGGGGAGGCAGAGGAAATAACATTGCACATGATTTGGAAGTAGAGCACAGTAACAGGTTCATAAAAGGTGCCATAAAGAACCTTGGTCCCAATGTAACAGAGAAGTCTGTCCAGCGTATTGCCCACTCAGAAAATGGGGTAAGGGTAATGTTGGACAAGGTTGATCATGCCATATGCCGTATTCGTTATTCTGGTAGGCATACCCCAAGTTCAAAAGAGAGTGATCTAGATGAATTGGTGAAGCGATCTGTACACATGTCAGTGTATACTGAACAATCTAATCGACGATACCAACATTTCAAGAATTTTGAAAGAGATCCTTTTAAGAATGTTAACATGTCATCGTTGTATACATGGATAAATCAACACAAGAAAAACATTCTTTGTGGTAAAAGAGCTAGGTAAACTTAGAACTTTTAATGAAAAAGGCAATTGACATTTACAGTTCTTTGTTGCTGTTTTTTAGAACTGAATAATACTCTGTATACTGTAATTTCTCTATTAAGCCCTTTGGGGGTCTTATTAGTTTTTTTTCAAGCATCTTTGAGGGGAGGGGGCTTAATGGACAGGGGGCTTATTTCAAATTTGTACAAAAAGTCTTTGCATGTTTGATTCTATTTTATTTACCAATGTAACATTTTAAACAAAGTACAAAGATGTTACTTCAATCAGTGATCACTATTGAACCCTCTGACTATACACTTAAATTAAGTAAATAATTAAAATCAAATCAAATCAAATCAAATCAAAAGTCATTGGTATCTATTTTGAAGAATGAACTGGAAAAAAAGGCCAACAAATTGAAACATCTAAAACTAACTATCAAGGAATTAAAGACCAAGAATAAAATATCTCTGAAATAATACAATACTTTCACATTTCAGGATTTTAAACCTCAACTGCCTAGGGGAGGGGAGGGGAGTGGGGGGCTTAATTATTTTCTGCTTCCAGAAGGGGGATTATTAGAAGAGGGGGGCTTAAAAGAGAGGGGGGGGGGGTAATAGAGAAATTACAGTATATATACATATAAACATATACATTATTTACATTAGGATACCATAATTATATTTCTGTATATACAGTACATGTATATATAATAATATACATTTGTAAAATCAGCAGTCTACTGATTATTTTAACTGGTTCTTTGTGTCCAATTACATAATGTAGTGAGAAGTTACATATATTCCTATGACAATAATTTTTTAAACTTTACTTGAATCAGGTGGCAGTAACAATTGCTCAAGAGCATCCAAGGCAGCTCCTGGAACTACTGCATTATGAGATTCATCACGGGTCATTTGAGTAGTAACATCAAGTTGGGATAATGACAGATTATCTAGGGCTAATTCAAACAGTGAATCATCTTCAATCAAATCATCCCAAAGTCCAATGTCTAGGTCATAACTATCAGACATGTGTTGAGAAGAGTCCTGTTTACATAAATATTGATCTAGGTGTACATCATGTACATCCCCATATACCTGACTTACAATTTCTAGAATCTTAAATGCATGCTTCTTATCCCATATTTCAACATAGGCAAGAACATCATCAAAGGAAAAAATTTTATCCAAGTTATCAATAACCTGGGAAATCTGATGTTCCGAAAAACCTAACAAGAATTGTGGGTTTATTATTGTCTTAATGGGTTCTGCACCAGTACTGGTATTACACAATTCTAAGGCAAGTGACTTGTAATAAGTATTCAAGTATTTACAAACAGTTTCTGCTTGTTCTGTAGTACCTTGTCTGGTTATGACAGGACCAATGGACTTTGTTTCTCTTTCAATACAAGGAAAGGTTGTGAGCAAACCACAATCCATCGCAGCACAGTTACACTCCACTGCACAATTGTCACAGCAAAGATGCTTTGGATGTGGATAAGAAAAATCTGAAGTCCTGTCAAAGTAATGCAGAAGTGTTTTCCTCCTACAATCCTTCGTTTTGACATAATGTTTCATGTCTTTGTCAACATGATTAAGAAGCAGGCCTTGATACATTATAAATGCTACACTTTGTTCTCCATCTCTTCCAGCACGACCAGACTCTTGTATGTAAGCCTCGATACTCTTTGATGGGCCAAAATGTACTGTGCGATTCACTCCCTTACAATCCACACCCATGCCAAAAGCAATTGTTGCCACTAACACCCTCAATGGTGAAGTTTCATCCTGAAAAGCCTTTAGGATTGCCTTCTTGTTATTCTCGGGAGTACATGAATGTAGCATCTCCACCAACACTTTTTCTGGATCTCTTTGATCACTTAAGTACATTTTGTTGCCAAGCACAGCTTTAAATGCAGAATAGATAAGTCCACATTGTTTAATGGTTTGACAATATATAATTGTACGTATTGTCTCATTCTTGCTCTCTTCCAGCTCCTTAATTAGCCAACCAAAACATTCTTCAGGAGATCTGTTCTTTTCCAAATAATGTACAGCATATGCAATGTTTTCTTTACTGGGGCATTCATATATGATATGGGGGTTTACCATCAGCAGAGTGTTGATAATTGTTTCCTTAGTTGAGCTTGTAGCTGTAGCAGTCAAAGCCAACATTCTTACAGAAAAGGCAAGGGATCGTAATTCGTGTAACTCTGAGTAGGTTTCTCGAAAGGCTGACATATTGCTGTTGTTAGAAGTTCCCCTAATAATAAATGAATATATATCTATGTCAAAATTTATAAAATAATGTAAAATACTTAATAAAATACTTACACATGCTGTGACTGTTCAATGGTTGTTGCTTTTTTTGTTTGAGCTTTTTCAAAATAGATGATTTAACATAATTATTATACAGTATTTACATTACATAAAAGCATATGGGGGGGTTAATTTTAGAGAAAATGTAAATTATAGTGTATACATGTATTTGATTCTTTAGTCCTTATTAATTTTTTAGAATTTTAGTTACATATATCACAGGTGAGTCTGCAGGAACCATGCAGCACTTTGGCAAGCAAAGCAAGCTAAAAATAAAGGTGTCTAGGGTTCTCAATGAATTTTTTTTTTTGCATAGAATGTCTTTGTGCAAAAAAGTGGTGGGGCTTAAATAACCAATGGAAAAGTCACTTCAATTCTACACCAAAATAATTATACTTCAGTATTGTATGTTTATAGTATTAAACTTGGTTATATGACTATATCATTATACTGTAAGTATGATAAGTATTATAGGGGTGTTGTTCGATTCCTGCAGGGTACAGTTATCTGATTAAAAATTTGAAAAAAAATTCACCTTGGCCGCATGTGAGAAGAGTGCTTCCAGTTTGACTCTACCAAACACCACAGGTTTCCTCCGGGATACTCCGGTTTCCTCCTGTAGTAACACTGGACCAATGAGGGTGGGCCCTTACTGGACCTCTGATATAACTGATAGAGTTATCCAGTACAAAATAAATAAGGTTAGTTTAGTTTATTCAGGATTAAATTAGTAATACAAGTGAGAATTTTTGGTAACACCATACATTTATTATTTATTGCCGAGCTTTTTAATAACCTGTGGGCTCAGGCCTTCAACAGGTCGAAAGCTCATCAATAAATAATAAATGCGATGTTACCACAAATTCTCACTTGCATTACTATTTTGTCACCATGCAAACTTTCAAAGAATTAATCAGCTTTAAATTGTTTAATTAAGCTTAATTGGTTTAAAGATAAACAAAATAATGACGAATTAGTATACAGTAGTAGTCGTGAACCTGAGCTAATAAAAAGTTAAAAACTAATATATAATCAGTTATATGTATAGACAAGCGACAGTGAATGTTATTGTTCAATAAGTAAATTATCTTATACCGGCTTACAAGCCTATAAACATTTCGCTTACCACTGTACAATAACATGAGCCTCGTCGATTGCAATGGCACACAACTTGGCCGAGTACACATCACTTGACAACATCTTGCGCCAGCGTTCATTTTTAAGCCAAGCTTCTGGACTGCCATAAACTAAAGAGAAACCACCTTCCTCGACTTCTTTTATCTCTTCATCTTTGACGTCGCTTAAGGATACAGCAGAAATCCCGAGTTTCCTTAGTTTGTCAACCTGGTCTCTCATTAAACTCACAAGTGGTGAGACAACCACGACTATGTGTCCAACCGTTCCATGAACGGTATCGAAAATCAAAGGTAGTGCTTGGTATACAAGCGATTTCCCATATCCAGTAGGGAGGTTGATAAACACATCCGTCTTATTATTTATAAACTGAGTGATAGCTTCTCGCTGATAGCCATTAAGTGCCCTAATTCCAAACTTCTCGCATACATTCACAAATCCAACTTCTATATCCGCCATGTTTATGCAAAAGGTCAAAGGCCAGCTTCCCAAAATATGGGAAGTTAGCTGTGATTGGTCGGTTTTCGGGAAAGGAATTTCATGCTCCGTAGAGCAGACGTTGGTGGGCGGGCACAAAAGCCCACAAGACGTCTGCGAAGGAGACTATGCCCGAAGGGGGGCAACAAAAAATATTTTCTAAGCAACTTTTGCATGGGCCCACAGAATACGTCCATGTACGCATTTTATTATAACATTCGCATTATATTTACATAAACTTTCTTTGTTTGAAGAATGATTTTCGAAGAATGACTATACACGTGCATACAACTGCGTGAACTCCCCCCCCCCCCCCCCTGCCAAGAGACTTGAACTAGTACAATAATTGTGTATTACATGAAGTTCCTACAGACAAAATGGCGGAATTTGAAATTCGAAGGATTGATAATCATTGATGTTTGATCGTTAACATCTTCGTTCACCTTACTTACCCGCTTGGTTGGTTAGGTGCAAGCTGTTGGCCGAGGGGGCCTTGGACTGGAGCGAGAAGTGGTACTTGGAATCAGGTTAAGATCCAACCAGGTGGTATCTTGAGCTGACCACCCAAAGTGATGCGAAGTATCACCCTTCCAAGTACCGCCGAAATTCCTATCTCGATCGATGAACAATGGAGTTATCTTGGTTAACCGCGAGCTCCAAGAAATTCAGTAGTGTTAGGTAGCGCATCCAAACTAGCAGCAGCATTGGATAGCCTATCCAACTCGATCGCGGCACTGTTAGATGGTACAACCAACAAAATAGTAGAAGTATTGGAAATCACCTCCGCGAAAGCACAGCCACATAGACAGCAGCAATGTTAGATAGCACATCTGACAAATAGCGGCAGTATTGGATAGCACAGCCACATAGACAGCAGCAATGTTAGGTAGCACATCCAACAAATAGCGGCAGTATTGGATAGCACATGCACATAAATAACAGAAATGTTAGATAGCACATCGAACAAATAGCGGCAGTATTGGATAGCACATGCACATAAATAACAGCAATGTTAGGTAGCACATCCAACAAATAGCGGCAGTATTGGATAGCACATGCACATAGATAGCAGCAATGTTGGATAGCACATCCAACAAATAGCGGCAGTATTGGATAGCACAGCCACATAGATAGCAGCAATGTTAGCACATCTGACAAATAGCGGCAGTATTGGATAGCACAGCCACATAGATAGCAGCAATGTTGGATAGCACATCCAACAAATAGCGGCAGTATTGGATAGCACATGCACATAAATAACAGCAATGTTAGGTAGCACATCCAACAAATAGCGGCAGTATTGCATAGCACATGCACATAGATAGCAGCAATGTTAGATAGCACATCCAACAAATAGCGGCAGTATTGGATAGCACATCCACATAGATAGCAGCAATGTTAGATAGCACATCTAACAAGATAGCGGCAGTAGATAGCAGCAATGTTAGATAACACATGCAACAAAATAGCAGAAGCCGCTGATAGCACCTCCAAATAGCTAGCCGCAATGTTAGATAGCGCATTCAACAAAATCGCAGTGGTATTGGAAAGCACATCCAAATAGATAGCAGCAATGTTAGATAACACATCCGACAAATAGCGGCAGTATTGGATAGCACGTCCACATATAGATAGCAGCAATGTTAGATAGCACATCCAACAAATAGCGGCAGTATTGTATAGCACATGCACATAGATCGCAGCAATGTTGGATAGCATATCCAACGAATAGCGGCAGTATTGTATAGCACATGCACATAGATATAGCAGCAATGTTAGAAAGCACATCCAACAAATAGCGGCAGTATTGGATAGCACATGCACATAGATAGCAGCAATGTTGGATAGCACATCCAACGAATAGCGGCAGTATTGGATAGCACATGCACATAGATATAGCAGCAATCAGTTAGAAAGCACATCCAACAAATAGCGGCAGTATTGGATAGCACAGGCACATAGATAGCAGCAATGTTCGATAGCACATCCAACAACTAGCGGCAGTATTGGATAGCACATGCACATAAATAGCAGAAATGTTAGCATATCCAACAAATCGCGGCAGTATTGGATAGCACATGCACATAGATAGCAGCAATCAGTTAGAAAGCACATCCAACAAATAGCGGCAGTATTGGATAGCACATGCACATAGATAGCAGCAATGTTAGATAGCACATCCAACAAATAGCGGCAGTATTGGATAGCACATGCACATAAATAGCAGAAATGTTAGATAGCACATCCAACAAATAGCGGCAGTATTGGATAGCACATGCACATAGATAGCAGCAATGTTAGATAGCACATCTGACAAATAGCGGCAGTATTGGATAGCACATGCACATAGATAGCAGCAATGTTAGATAGCACATCCAACAAATAGCGGCAGTATTGGATAGCACATGCACATAGATAGCAGCAGTGTTAGATAGCACATCCAACAAATAGCGGCAGTATTGGATAGCACATGCACATAGATAGCAGCAATGTTGGATAGCACATCCAACAAATAGCGGCAGTATTGGATAGCACATGCACATAGATAGCAGCAATGTTAGATAGCACATCCAACAAATAGCGGCAGTATTGGATAGCACATGCACATAGATAGCAGCAATGTTAGATAGCACATCCAACAAATAGCGGCAGTATTGGATAGCACATGCACATAGATAGCATGCAGCAATGTTGGATAGCACATCCAACAAATAGCGGCAGTATTGGATAGCACATGCACATAGATAGCAGCAGTGTTAGATAGCACATCCAACAAATAGCGGCAGTATTGGATAGCACATGCACATAGATAGCAGCAATGTTAGCACATCCAACAAATAGCGGCAACATTGGATAGCACATGCACATAAATAGCAGAAATGTTAGATAGCACATCCAACAAATAGCGGCAGTATTGGATAGCCCATGCGCATAGATAGCAGCAATGTTAGATAGCACATCTGACAAATAGCCGCAGTATTGGATAGCACATGTGTATGCTTACACATAGATCGCAGCAATGTTAGAGAGCACATCCAACAAACTATAGCAGTGGTATTGGATAGCACATCCAGATAGATAGCAGCAATGTTAGATAGCACATCCAACAAACTAGCAGGGGTATTGGATAGCACATCCAAATAGATAGCAGCAATGTTAGATAGCACATCCAACAAACTAGCAGTGGTATTGGATAGCACATCCAAATAGATAGCAGCAATGTTAGATAGCACATCCAACAAAATAGCAGTGGTACTGGATAGCACATCCAGATAGATATCAGCAATGTTAGATAGCACATCCAACAAACTAGCAGTGGTATTGGATAGCACATCCAAATAGATAGCAGCAATGTTAGATAGCACATCCAACAAAATAGCAATGGTATTAGATAGCACCAGATAGATATCAGCAATGTTAGATAGCACATCCAACAAACTAGCAATGGTATTAGATAGCATCCAGATAGATATCAGCAATGTTAGATAGCACATCCAACAAACTAGCAGTGGTATTGGATAGCACATCCAAATAGCTAGCAGCAATTTTAGATAGCACATCTAACAAAATAGCAATGGTATTGGATAGCACATCCAGATAGATAGCAGCAATGTTAGATAGTACATCCCACAAACTATAGCAGTGGTATTGGATAGCACATCCAAATCGATAGCAGCAATGTTAGATAGCACATCCAACAAACTAGCAGTGGTATTGGATAGCACATCCAAATAGATAGCAGCAATGTTAGATAGCACATCCAACAAACTAGCAGGGGTATTGGATAGCACATCCAAATAGATAGCAGCAATGTTAGATAGCACATCCAACAAACTAGCAGTGGTATTGGATAGCACATCCAAATAGATAGCAGCAATGTTAGATAGCACATCCAACAAACTAGCAGTGGTATTGGATAGCACATCCAAATAGATAGCAGCAATGTTAGATAGCACATCCAACAAACTAGCAGTGGTATTGGATAGCACATCCAGATAGATATCAGCAATGTTAGATAGCACATCCAACAAACTAGCAGTGGTATTGGATAGCACATCCAAATAGATAGCAGCAATGTTAGATAGCGAAATGGGCAAGTTATACCAATGCGTCGGATGTGAAATGGGCTAGTTGTACCCATGCGTCGAGAACGAAATGGGCTAGCTATTCCCTTGTGTCGAAGGCGAAATGGGCTCGTCATGCCCATGTGTCAAAAGTGAAATGGGCTAGTTAAACCCATGCGTTGAAAGCGAAATGGGCTCATTATGCTCATGCGTCGAATGCGAAACGGGCACGCCATACCCATGCGTCGAAATACGAAATGGGCTTGTTATACCCATGCCTTGAAATGCGAAATGGGCTCGTCATACCCATGCGTCGAAAGCGAGATGTGTTCGTTATTCCCATGCGTCGAAAGCGAAATGGGCTTGTTATACCCATGCCTCTAATGCGAAATGGTTCATTATACCTATGCGTCGAATGTGAAACGTGCTTGTTAAGCCGTTCTAAAAGTAACCGGAGTATGGCCGGAGTATAGCATGTTGTAATTTGCCAATAAGAAATTCCAGCTCTTACTTGGTGCAAGATTTTCTGCTCGCCATTGTAAGATCAAGGTCATAATTTCGACGAATTTTTGCGTTGGCAAACGAGCTGTCTCTTTAGCGGAAATCTAACTCTATGCCCTGGACCGATACATTTCTCAGGCGCGAGTGGAATGCCCAGTTGGCCGCAGACTGATTGAAACGTTCGTAAAGTAATCTATGTTCTCGTCCTTTGATGTACCACTGCGCAAAATCGTCACTACGCTTTCGTTGTCGCATTTAGATTGCACGCGCGTTTGGTGCCAATGCTCCCCCCACAGTGCACACTACACATGCGAGAACAACTGGAAACAGTTCTTTGGAAGCGATGCTCCGACTTTGTTGTATGTCGCGAAGGCTTTCGTGAGCGTCTTTTGAATTAAAGGTTCATCGTAGTGAACATCGCAGTCGCCCGCAGTCGGATTCTTCGGATTCTTTGCTAGAAAACCTAATTTATTACGCAAGTCGAGGGCGCGAAGAGGTTTCTTACGGGTGTTGAAATATCGTGGACAGCTGTTGACATAATTCTGACGTAGTTTTCTCCGGATATTGTTGTCACGAAAGTATTTATAAAGACAAAATGAACGCGAAGGACTTTCCTCAGTTTAAGGAAGAGACAATTTAATGTCTCCACATAGCTACGCAGACTACGATGCAAATAAATAGCACGAATCACAGTGTCGGCGACTTCGCTCCCCTAGTATTGACGATTTAAACCGGAATCGATATGGTGAGTATTAAGCACACCAAGGTGGGTTTGTCGGTTTGACCTGGCTCTCCAATCTGTCCCAAGATTCTAAACTCGCGGCGCAAATGACGCATTTGTAGGAGCTCTTCTTCTCTTTAGTGCTTTCTAAAGGTTTACCCGCGTTTATCTGCAGGATCGCTTATCGATTGCTTGTCATGTCATTCAAGCACAATGTGCTTGAACTTTGACTGTGCCAATTGAGACAGCATGTTGCCCATCAATCTCCGCTTGTTGTTTTGTTTTAACTCTTCGATTTGCTGTTTTAATGCGCTTAGTGCAAGTTCAGATTCGCTTTCTTCTGCAATGCGGGTTTCAAAGAAGTGATGGCTTTCCGAAACCCTGAAACTTCGACTGGCAATTCCCCATCTTCGTTTACCCTCGCCTCAATCGATTCGTTAATTAACTTTGTTGCGGCTATTTAGTTACTTTTTCCCGCGAGCTTATCGAAGCTGCGAATTATTTTAGTTCAGCCTCGTCTTTGGTATAGGGTAGAGACTCTAACTCAAACTGTAACGCTTCGAGTTCATCCATAGCCTTGCAATTAATCTAATGTCGCTGACGGATTAAAATTCAAGTGTTTGACAGCAACAGTGTTTCATTCTTTGCCGCGACTCACAGTCACAAGCAAACGCGCAACATATTGACTTTGTCTACGACGCTCTCTTCTATGGTAAACAAATTAAAACGATCTCACCTCGAGTGAAGCGGTTTTTCGTTGTTTAACTTCAGTTGCCGGGAACTTGGTAGCACACCTTCACTCGGGCATCCCTAAAGTTTGAAATTTGCGGCGCTCTCGACCTTGTGTGTGACAACAAGTCGAGCAATAGCGTAGTGCGCGATGCGCAGTAGCTCGGCCCAGTCTCCAAGCACGCCCTTCGTGCTGTTTGCTAATTGCGTTCATCCTGTGCGATGCGCGGTTACCTAGTTGTTAACCTTGGTTATTGCATAACCCCACTAAAATGTGAAGAAACTGCAGGTTAGTGCGCGTGACAACAACTGAATTCGAACTCAGCGTATAAAAATCTATAGATTCATGCTATTTTAAAGTAGTGCCCGAAGGGGGGCAACAAAAAATGTTTTCTAAGCAACTTTTGGGCCCACAGAATACGGCCTATTTTGGACATTTTAAAAACGTTCACAAAACGTGGAAACTCGAACTATACATCAAATGAAAGCTTATAAAATTTCTAACAACATACCTGCACGATATATTTTAACAACGAGTAGTTCTAAAATTATAATCCATCTTGTTGCCGATATACTGACATGACTGCCATTTTGTTTATAAAATTAACTTACGGCCCCGAACGGCAGCTTCCGCTAGGAGCGGGCGGATACGGGAAATATCCGACCGCTTATGAACCAATCAAATTACAGGATTTCCGTATTCGGACCTCTCAGCGCTGCTGCCATATAATAATATCAATTATCTGATGTTATAATTAACAATTAGACAACGAGCCGGAGTTTTCTATGAGCGAATAGTCAACGAGGCGAATATCGCTCATAGAAAACGAGGGCGAGTTGTCTAATTGTTTTAGTATAAATTTACCAACAAAAGTTAAATAAATTCTCGACCATAACATATTCTTTGAGGCTCGTTTAATACATTTTTGAACTGCCAACAACAAACGTTCAACAGTCATTTCGGACATCTCCTTGGCCCGTACAGTAACCGATGGAAAAGTAAAGTTTTCTTGCATAATTTAGCATGGATTTTCATGTACAATATTGAAACAATATATATCCACTCATTTGATTTGTAAAATTGACAAAAAGTTGAAAGAAACATTCAATTTAGCATATAGTTTACATCACGAAATCTTGTCAACAGCAAGCGTAATTTTGAAATGTGTTTTGTTTGCAGTTATTTCGCTTTAAACGAACACAGATAAACAATTTAACGCTCTTACCATTAATAATTTCCATTCTAAACATTCTGTAGCCATTTTTGTTTTCTGTAGAACGTATTACTTCGCCTAAATGTTCAATTTCTTCTTTCATTTGCATATTCCGTTATAATTTCGGCGCCATTGTTGCTTAACAGAACAACCGCTGGCTCTAATGATCATTGTTCGTGCTATACTATGCATTTTGTCATTGGTCATTTTTTTTAAAAGAATGACTTTCATTGGTTTATCCCAGAGGTTTATATCACCAATTATAAACTCCTACAATAGCCAATGAAATTCGAGGATTTGCATTATAAACTTGTAAATTTATACTAATAATTTATATAATTTTTTAAGCATGCTATCTATAGTTCTCTGTTGGTAATGAGCTGTGATTTTATGTTGAACCGTACCTTACACCGTGCACATCCTTTGTTTTAGGTTTATTAATATTTAAATAGCACAGTTGAATGATTGAACTGAAACGTTGCTATTGGACAATTCGTTCATTATACTAAAATACAATGTGTTCAGTGACCGTGCACCGTGCACAAAAATGCATAAAGGCGAACAAAAAGATAGACCAAAGACTTTAGCTGAGTTTCCAGACCATATCTCGATTGACTATACTATAGTATAGACTTTTTTGAACCGTAAACACAGTTTAAAAGTGGACACCGTGGCCACGAGCACTTGATTGTTATTTCTGTTTGGTGTTTTAAGTCTCTACCGATAATATACTAGTCAATTTGTTAATTGTGTTTGATATAAACGTCGCTGATGACGTAGTCTGTGCTTTTGAATCTTTGGTGTACACGTTTATATATTTACACACGGCGTTCGACGGCCGACGTCCAACGTAGACCGGGTTACGCTGCTCGACCGTAAACACGACGGCATAAAGAAAATATTGTTATTTGATAAATAAAACAATATTTTCATTATGACGTGTTTACGGCTGAGCAGCGTAATCCGGCCTGCGTTGAACGTAGGACGTCGAATTCGAACGCCGTGTGTAATAAGTAAGGGCTTTTATAATTTGGGCTTGTCACTTTACACAGTTTGCAACGCATTACCAGAAATTAATGACACCGCTTGAAAGCCAATTTACATATATTCCTTAGAAGATGGCGTCCCATTTTGAAAATATATATTAATTTATTGAGTAAATATATAAAGCAAATATATTAAAGTGAGAATTCTGCTTAATATTGAGTAGCTTGCCAACTATCGGCCGACCTCCTGATCTAAACAACAACCATTATCCAATCATTCAGTAACTTATTTCTTTTCATCAGGTGTATCTACGATCCGCCAAATTGTGTTGAATTAAAATAGTAAACAAATAAGTAGGTCATGCACCACTGGATTGCCGTGGGATTTTAGTAACTGTTCAAAATTAGATGCCATTTTATAAGAACTATATGTAAATTAGCCGTAAGCGGCGGCCATTTTGTCATCAATTTCTTGTAATGGAAGAATTCAATACATTCACCTCTTTATTTATTTTGAACGGCTGGCAAACTTAGCCTGCGAGCAGGTGACAAAATCTGAAGTCTGAAGTCTGAAGTCCGAAGTCCGAAGTCCGAAGTCTGAAGTCTGAAGTCCCTACCCGGCTTTCGTACCTTAACTACCTTTCAAATACGTAAATTTTCAAAACATTCGAGCCAGGAAAATTTCTCAACTGTAACCAAATTTTTAGGCTGCAATCAACACGCTATTGCTAAAAAAGCTCAAAAAATTACGCGATGAAATTTGAGAGGATAAAGTTTAATGCCTTCCAGACATGTCTTTAGAAAAGCTAAGTTCTGGCTCGTCTTTGAGTTAGGAAATAATTAAAATGTTCTACGCGTGGAGCAAAATTTAGACAAGTAAGCCATAAGTGGCTTCGGCTTCAACATCGAACATTTTAGTTGTTTTATGCTTAAGAATGCCTTCCACCATGTTATATGAACACTAAAACGTATGGATAACAAAACAAAAAACTTACACCAACAATCGAGTCAATAGTTGCAGCATTATAAGAGATTTAATCAACGTCCTTGAATTTCACATGGAGTTTTTGTTTTGATCAAATTTGCCGTTGGCCGCGCTCGCCCCATGCCTAAAGTGCATCACACATGTTTCAGTCAGATTGGCGTTTCACCGCCCTATCTTATAGACGCTCTGGTATTTACAATGTAGTATTACTGGGGCGGTTAACCGCCGGTTCCCGCAAACGACAGCATTAATCACGTGAATGAAAATTCACGGCCGTTTGACGTTACAAAAGAAAAAACCCGCCTTATAACCGCCAGAAATAACCATACTGTATGCACAATTATTGCAAACCGGCAATTCCAGCAAACGACGTGCTGGATGCATCTGCATTAACCTGAATGTCAGGCCTTTATTTGTACCCGCCTTCCGCTAAACCCGGCAGCGCGGGCAGAGTTGCGGGCGAGTGAGAAGGCGAGAAAAATAAAGGCCTGAGGAAACTCTTAATAAAACCGTCTTCCGCCCACTTTGCTATTTTTAAATA
The DNA here is from genome assembly GCA_964035015.1 of Corallium rubrum. Classification (NCBI taxonomy): domain Eukaryota; kingdom Metazoa; phylum Cnidaria; class Anthozoa; order Scleralcyonacea; family Coralliidae; genus Corallium; species Corallium rubrum. The sequence continues at coordinate 79,906 of CAXIUP010000197.1, read as the reverse complement.
TGAACGCGTATGATTGATATCAGTTATTAGCGTATGTTTTGATTTTATCGCACGGAAATATAAGTCTTTTTCCGCGTCTGGTTTTAGTCCAGACTAGTCTAGGTAGACTTTGTCATGATTAATATTGTGAATTAATTGTGAATAATTAATAAGTCACATGACTCATGTCATGTGACCATAAAAGTTGTTCTAGAAACATGGCCACTAGACTTGGCATGACATGGTGTCAGGATATGTACAAGATTCCCTTCTCGCAGGAAAGGTAAGAGGAAAATGGAAACTTTCAAGGCCCCGGCCGGTGCTCTAAGCTTGCACGGAAATCTCCGCGAGAATTGGAGGAGATGGATTCAGCGATTTGAGCTGTATTTGACGGCGTCTGGCAAGATAAAAGAACCAGAAAAAGTTCAGTGTGCGATTTTACTCCATCTTATTGGCGAAGATGCACTTGAAATTTATAACACGTTTACCTTCGCTGAAGAAGATCGTGAAAAGATCAAAATTTTGAAGAAGAAATTTGAAGATTATGCTAATCCCAGGAAGAATACTGTGTTTGAAAGATACAAATTTTGGGAGTGTAAACAACACGAAGGAGAGACAATTAATCGACCAGTTTATCATCGATTTGAAAACGCGTGCAAAGTCGTGTGAATTTGGAGATCAAACGGATAGTATGATTCGAGATCGGATTGTATTTGGAGTGAATGACAGGCGACTAAAAGAGAGATTGCTTCGTGAGTCATTGGAACTCACACTTGAAAAGGCTGCAAGTTTGTGTCGAGCCGCAGAAGAAAGTGCAAAGCAGTTAAAAGAGATTGGTAAAGACCCAAACGAACACGATGTTCACCATCTTAACAAAACCCCACAAGACCCCAAGCGAGGTGATTTATTCAATTCACTTTTTCGGCGCTACTTCAACGGGGGGTCACACGTGTTCTCAACGCCAAATTTTCGGACGAACAAACTCCGACGACATACACAGACACTGAGGAAATGACGCTATAAAAATGGTTGAAATGTGCGCCTGGGTAGTTGTAAGAACAATTTTGGATACCCAGAACGATCAAATATGTTAGACGAAACTGCTACAAGTTTTTATGATTATTCAGCCGCAAAAAGACCAAAAGCAGAGTCAGAGAGAAACGTATAAATTGGACCATGGCAGCCGCGTGCATTCGCGGCAACAGAGTTGCTTTGTACAAGATAGCTATATCTACAGCCTTTATTATATACGTTAATATGGACCAACAATGAAACCTCTAACCTAAAATCAGCTACAGTTCTGCCAGTGCAGAAAAGCTATTCGAAATTTCAAATCAGTATTGTCTACACGCATGATTCCTATGATTATTAAGTGCGCTCAAAGTAGCGCACTTAAAATCGCTTAAAATAGAAACTAGACTGGAAAAAGGCACCGACAAGCAGTAAAATGGAAGGCAAATATTTTACTCTTTCACGTTCAACTTAGAAAGCGCACAAAGATACTAAATATCTTTAGTAAGTAAATACCTCACTTTCGTTTTAAATATTATATATCAATCATCATGCAGTATAGTGCACATCAACACATGTCATATGATACCCACGCGGCACTTCTTTTGTCCACGCGTAAAATATATTACGCCAGACCAATACAGCAAACCATTTTTATTTATAATTTTAAATAAGGTGTTCTTTAGACTTTACTATAGCTGTAACTGAGGATATTAAGAGGCTATACTTTTAGACTACGTCAACGGATAAAACAAAGGCAGTAGATATATATATATATCCTTCGTAAAAAGCAAGCTTTTCGCCGCGACTGCATGTTATAATCCACGGACAGTTCTCTATGTTTTTTTTATTCTTTTGCTGTTGAAAAATCGCAAAAACTTCTAACAGTCTCGTCTAACATCTTTCATCGTTCTGGGTATCAAGAACTGCTTTTACAACTAACCAAGCGCATCTTTCAACCATTTTTATAGCCCCATCTCATCAGTGTCTGTGTATGTTGTCCGAGTTTGTTTGTCCGAAAACTTTGCGTTGAGAACACGTGGGAGCCCCCGTAGAAGTAGCGCCGAAAAGGTGAATTGTAACAGATGTGGAAGTCGACATCTTCCGAGATCTTGCCCTGCATTTGGTAAACTCTGCCATAAATGTAAACAAAGAATCACTTTGGGAGAATGTGTCAAAGTCAAAAGGATTCCCGTGTAAATGAAATTACCGAAGATGGTGCAATCGGTGGCGAGTCGGAAGTTAATTTGGATAGTTTGTTTATTGGAGCGATTACCAGCACTGAAAACAACTCTGCGTGGTTCTCCAGTCTGCGTGTTAACGGAACACTAGCTAGATTTAAACTAGACACCGGAGCAGAAGCTAATGTGTTGCCATCAAGTACATACTCAACCCTAAAGAACAAACCGCTCCTCGTGAAAACCACTGTTGTTCTGTCGTCCTATGGCAACTTCAAAGTGAAACCAGAGGGTAAAGTCAATCTCACTTGTGAAATTCAAGGTCAGTCAGAAACCTTACAATTTTTTGTTGCTTCTGTGAATTCTACTCCAATTTTAGGCCTTCGTGCATGTCAGAAATTAAATCTTGTCCAGAAAGTTGATGAAGTGATACAGACTCCACTTATACTAAGGAGCAAATACTTGAAGATTATTCCGATGTTTTCGAAGGGCTTGGCTCCATGGATGGAGAATATCTCATTGAATTGGATGAAACTGTCAAGCCAGTTACATGTATTCACCCATCCCGTTGAGTCCCATACAGCATTCTTGGTAGGTTGAAAGAGAAACTTCAACAGCTTGAAGTGGTTGGTGTCATCCAAAAAGTGGACAAACCTACTGCGTGGGTCAACAGTCTTGTTATTGTTGAGAAGCGCAATGGTTCCTTGAGATTGTGTTTAGACCCAAGAGACCTGAATAAAGCCATTCGCCGTGAGCATTATCGAATTCCTACTGCCGAAGATGTCACCAGTCGTCTTTGTGGCAGGAAGCTATTCTCCATAGTTGATGAAAAAGATGGGTTTTGGCAGGTTCACCTTGATGAGGAAAGTTCATACCTCTGCACATTTAACACTCCATTTGGCCGTTATCGTTTTAAGCGAATGCCATTTGGTGTTCTTCAGCCAGTTTATTCCAAACCAGTCTAGTATTACTGCTCCCTTGCGACATCTGCTAAAGAAAGATTCAGATTGGTCATGGTCCCACGAGCACGCAGATGCAGTGCAGAAATTGAAGCAGATCTTGTCAAGTCAGCCTGTCCTCAACTTCTATGATCCAAGCAAGCCAGTCAAGTTACAAGTAGATGCTTCAAAATCAGGAGGTCTTGGAGCCTGCATGTTGCAAGAGGGACACCCAGTCGCATATGCATCAAGGTCACTGAATTCTGCAGAAGAAAACTATGCACTGTCAGATTGAAAAGGAGTTACTGGCAGTTGTCTTTGGTTGTGAGCGGTTTCATTGCTACGTTTATGGCCGACCAGTTGATGTGGATTCAGACCACAAGCCACTCGTAACAATCTCAAAGAAACCACTGGCACAAGCCTCACCCAGACTTCAGCGCTCAGACTCCAAAAGTATGAAGTCAACATCAGCTATGTTCCTGGCAAGTTCATGTATGTAGCAGATACTCTCTCAAGAGCATTCCTGAACGAAGGGCCTACAGATGATGAAATTAATGATGACATTGACAAAATGGTTCATAGCCTTGTTGAGAATCTACCCATGACAGAAGAAAAGCTTCAGGAAATGAAATTGGCAACAGCTCATGATGAAACCCTGCAGAAGCTAACTAAACTGGTCAAGGATGGTTGGCCCTCTCACGAAGCCCATGTCCCAGCATCCATCCGCCACTATTGGGAAGTGCGTGATCAAATTCATGAAGCCAACGGTTTATTGTTTCTGGGTCAGAAGTTAATTATCCCACAAGAACTGAGACCAGAGGTCCTGCGTCGCATTCATGAGAGCCACCTTGGTATGGAAAAGTGTAAATCAAGAGCCAGAGCTGTAGTCCATTGGCCAGGTATTTCGGCAGACATCGAAAGAATGGTAACAAGATGTTCAGTCTGCCTCAAGTACCAGAGAAGCAATCAGAAAGAACCGTTGATGCCTCATGCAGTTCCGGAGAGACCATGGCAGAAGTTAGGAGCAGACATTTTTGAACTTAACTCAAATTCCTACTTAGTTATAGTGGATTACTACTCCAAGTACCCCAAACTTGGTCTCCTTGGAAACAAAACATGCCAATCTGTCATCACCAGTATGAAATCCGCATTTGCTCGTCATGGTATTCCTGATGAAGTTGTTGCGGATAATATGCCATTTTCAAGCAAGGTATGCCTACAGTTTGCAAAAGAATGGGGATTTAAATTCTCGACATCTAGTCCAAATTACCCTCAATCTAATGGGATGAGTGAACGGACAATTCAGACAATCAAGAATCTTTTAGGAAAGCAAGTGATGATGGAAATGACCCATATATCGCCCTTCTGGAGTACCGAAATACTCCAGTAATAGGACTACAAGAGTCCCCTGCTCAGTTGTTAATGAGCCGCATGTTGAAGTCGAAACTGCCAACTGCTCAGTCCCTCCTGCACCCTAGGGTCCAAGAAAATGTGCGTGCCAAGCTCCAACAGCGTGTGGAAAAGCAGAAACAATTCTATGATCGTCGTGCAAGGCCTTTGCAACACATCAAGAAATATGGAACTGTCAGAATTCGAAGAGGAAAGACATGGGAGCCAGCAGTTATGACAGCAGCGCACTCTGCCCCTCGATCCTTTATGGTAACCACACCACAAGGAGGTGTTTATCGACGTAACCGTAGACACCTGTTGCCCACTGATGAGCCTCCACCACATATAACAGGACCAGACTATGATGATGATGAGTTGGCCACACCAGCACCAAGACCCAATGATGTTGGTGCTCCTCCACAGATTCCTTTAAGGCGCACCAGTGACCGGACAGTCAGACTACCAGCACGTTCAGAAATGACTTTGTTATGAAATGAACTACTCTACTGATACTTTAATATAGTTTTTATTTTTTGATCGAACAGTCAGACTCTTTTGAGCTGATATTTTATTGCAGTTGATATTTAAGTTCTTTTCAGATTTTATTGTTGAAACTTACTGCTAGATTTGGACTAAAGCTGTAAGGCATTTAGTGTTACAAAGCTGTGTTATCTAGTTTACCAGGAACGGTCTCTAACTTGGAAAGGGAGATGTCATGATTAATATTGTGAATTAATTGTGAATAATTAATAAGTCACATGACTCATGTCATGTCATGTGACCATAAAAGTTGTTCTAGAAACATGGCCACTTGTGTGAGCTTGTGTGAACATGACAGACTTGCAATAAATACACGAGCTCGAATTGAAGGCGTTTGTCCATGGTATATCTAGACCCGATCTAGAGAAGAAGTCGAAGAATTGGAAACTAATAAAATATATAATTTTGTAGCATTAAAATTTAAATTTTAGAATACAGGTAGACCATTTAATATATTGATACATAATTATAAACACGTCCCAACCGTATAAACTCAGTCATCCACAACTAAGACTAACTGCTCCGAGATTCCCGTTTTGTAACTTACGGGTCAACTTTTCTGACAACCATTGTTCAGCACTGTCATATAAAACAACTTGGACTTTCGCATCGGCTTCGCCTTCAGTAGCCATCGTCACTGATCATCGAACGAAGGACCATGAGTAGACTGCTTTTCGCAAGGTCACCACCTACAAGCTTTTGACAAACAATGTTAACTATGCTATTAAGACAGCCAAAACAGAATATTATAACTGCTATTTCAAAGAAAACTTTGGCAATATCAGAAACACTTGGAAGGGAATCAACAAAATAATGGGAAATGAACCTAAGACCACCAAAATAAATAAACTTGAAATAGGGAATGATACATATAATACTGCGAGTGATATCAGTGCTACTTTAAACAAACATTTCTCAGAAATTGGACCATCTCTAGCCTCTAAGATCCCTAATACGCATTCTGATTTTACAGATCATATCACTCCTTCAAATCATACTTTCAATCTAGAACACATATCGAGTGATATAATATTAAATTTAATCAACAAATTACCCACAAAAAAAGCCAGTGGACTTGATAATATATCTACGCGCCTATTAAAGGAAGCAGCACCTGTAGTTATCCAGTCATTAACTTTTATAATTAATCTCTCAATCATTTCTGGAATTTTCCCAAATGAATGGAAACTGGAAAGAGTCTCACCAATTTTCAAAGATGAAAACAGGGCTGATCCTAATAATTACAGACCAATTTCGGTCCTATATATTGTAAGTAAACTGATTGAAAAAATTGTTTTTAATCAGCTTTATGCTTACTTAAACTGAATCACAATCAGGATTTAGGCCTATGTTTTCAACAGAAACAACCTTACTTGAAATTACAAATGAATGGTACAGAAATATTGACAACCTTTTAAATGGTGTGATATTTCTGGACCTAAAAAAGCTTTTGATACCATGAACCACTCTATTATGCTACAAAAGCTTGAACTCTATGCAGGGTTCGAAATAGCAGCCGGCTGCCGGCGATAGCCGGCAGTTTTAGGACCTTGCCGGCAATTTCTAATTTCACAAATATAACTAAACTTTGGGTTATCTGCGAAATTGCTTTTGCCAAGGTCAAAATTATGGTAATTTGTTTTGATTTCTCTGTATATGATCGAAAAGAAACCAGTATTTGGTTTACAATACATTATTTGGGCCTATGTCCAGAACGTAACTTTGCTGCTTGGGAAACAGCCGGCAAAAATTTTGACCTACAAAAAACAGCCGACAAAATTAGGCATATTTTCTGAACGTTATTTCGACCCCTGCTATGGTGTCAAATCCAAATCTCTAGATTGGTTTAAATCATATCTTACTGAACGAAAGCAGAAAACCTTGGTAAATGGAGTACTATCAGATGTTTGTACACTAAATTGTGGAATACCACAAGGATCTATTTTGGGACCCTTGCTATTTATTCTGTATATAAATGATCTCCCTTCATGTAATTTGTTTTCCAAACCAAGAATGTATGCTGATAATACAACCTTGACCTCAGCCACTGAGGACGCTAATTTCCTTAATTTTCAAATGAACCATGATATGAATATAATTCAGTCATGGTTAAGAGCAAATAAATTAACCTTAAATGTTGGGAAAACTAAGTACATGTTGATAGGGAGTCCGTTTATGCTTTCTCAAGTACCAAAATATTTTAAAATACAGGTTAACAATGTATCCCTAAAAAGAGAGACAACTTATAAATCTCTTGGGGTTCATATAGATGAAAATCTAACCTGGAACTCACATATAGATACAGTTTCTAAAAAAATATCTATGAGTCTTGCAGTCTTGAAACGTGTAGGCCCTACTATACCTTTTGAAACGCGTGTAAATATGTACAAAGCATTTGATCTTACCATACTTTGACTATTGCAGCTCTGTATGGGGCAACATTAGTAAAGGTCTATCTGAGAGACTCCAAAAATTGCAAAATAGGGCTGCTAGGATAGCTATGCTCTCAAATCATGAGGTACATTCTAGTGACTTATTGGATGATCTAGGTTGGGAAAAACTAGAATATAGGAGAAGTACGCAACTTGCTGTGTTGATGTTTAAAATCTACAACAACCTTTCTCCACTATATTTGAGAAAGATATTCAGCAATACATCTAGACTGTACATTCCTACAACCTGAGAAATTCTGAAATTAACTTACAGATTCCTAGATATAAGTCAGAGAAAGGAAATGTAGTTTTCACTACAGGGGCTCTGTCCTCTGGAATAAAATCCCTGTAGAGGTTAGAGATCAGACAAACTTAAAGGCATTTAAATTAGGATTGTTAAATATTGAGAACATTTTGTAAACTATATTGTGTTTTTTTTATTGCATTGAACTTTTAATATACGTGTATATGCATGATATTTTATTAGTGTAGTTAGTTAGTTAGTTACTGGACCTTTTATTTACAAGCATTTATATGTATTTTATATTATTGTAACACGGCTCCCTGGAAGGCCATGTAAAATGAAGCGATACCGTGTTTTTTAAATAAAGATTATCATCATCATTATCATATTGAAGTCGATGAAGTTCACAGAACACAAATGGCAATATCTAATATATCAGACTTTTATCAAAACCAGTGGGCAAAACAGCAAAGACATCTTGGCTGTCAACCGCGAGCTTTCGAACGCACGTCGTTTGTTCTGGTTTCAAAGACTCATAGCCGAAAAGCGTGAATTTATTAACATAGCAGTTTCGAAAAATCCTGCTATGGTTTGATTTTCCGACATAACAAGACGCCTGGTCAGGCGTTCACTGGGGCTACTGCAAAATCACAGTGCTATATGCAGTGCTAAGATCTAAAGTCTATTAAACACATTAGTCACAGACAAAAGTCAAAACACAATCCAATAGGCGAGTTTCAGCTAGGGTGTTTTTTTTTATCATTTTTCAAAAAAACTGGCCAGCTGCACTCAACGTAAACAGTGCTGTTTAAAATAAACAAAGTATAGATACAGTTTCTTGATGTTTAACACTGTTATTCTGCTGTTGTTGGCTCGCTAGCAAGTCTGTTTGTCCTTGCTTACTTGTGGAGAGCCCACCAAGAGCCCGCCAGGGTAATTTCGCAATACCCTGAAATTCGCCTATTCTCCGATAGAAAACACAATTTGCAAGAACAAAACACGATTGTCTGTATTTATTAAGGTATTTCCACATATGTACACAGCGTTCATATGTCGAGTCTCTTCAAATATCAACACAACTATTATTAATGGCGTGTGCCGTAAGTGTAAGTTATATAATATCACGATACTTGCCAGCGACATAGAACACATCCGAGACGGGTAATCAGACATCAGGAAAGCAAAGAAAGAAAGTATTATTTCCATACATGTACAGCGTTCAATATGTCAAGTCTCTTCGCCTTATTACACAGCTCCTTAATGAACAGCGATTGTAATGCCAGCGACATTACTGCCCAATAACTATGTCTGCGAACACACAAAACACATCCGACACGAGAAAGGGCACTCACTCAGTCGAAATCCGACATAATAAATGATTAAATGAATGAATTGGTCACAGAAACCGAGAAATTATTGGAGATTTATCTCTGTGGCCAGTCCCTGCCTTTGTATTTAATTTATATCACTATTTATTTCCTTTATATTTGTTGATTGTACGTGTGTATTATCTGGCAAATCTTGTAAAATAAAATAAAATAAAATAAATAAATAAATAAATAAGATAAACAGATTCGAGAAATGGCGATGACCTTGTCACGGTGTGCACCTTGACGGTGCACCTTTGGGAAAGTTGTTTATCTGAATGAACCAATCAAAATCCTTACTTCAATTAGTCAGGCCAAGAAACCGTACAATAAGAGTGGTTGAAAGATGGTCTTCGAGTGCTGAAAAAGTGATTCTCGACACCCATAACGATTAAACATAAAAGAAATAGCAGCTATAGCTATAGTAGAGGAAATGTAAGTCAAAATTTGTAGATTCATTTTAAACGCGACAATTATGATTAGTGTCTTCCCGTGTTTGAACAGGTTATTTATACGAACGTTGTGCAGTTGTATTGCAAGCGAGAGTCAGCGACAAACAAGAAAGTGCATGGCGAATGATTTATAACAAATCACGAAAAATCTACTGTGGAATCTGTTGATGCCCATACATGTAACGTTCGGTTTGGTCATTCATCAAACAAAAAGCACGCCAAAAAATACACGCCGCGGGATACAATGTTGTTGTGATGATGGCATATTAAAACGGTCAGTGTCATGTTTCATTGCAAGAAGAACTTGTAGCACTTCTCCTCAATGTTGCATGATACGCAGACAATGGAAGCTTGGCTGGTATATCGTTAGATGTGCTACTGTGCGGGCAAGTTTGATGACGTTGACGCTTATTAAATCGCGCATATTTCTAAAACAATCATTATATAAACCATTTAACCATACATCAAGATCGCGTCTCAGTATTAAATCTACAAATTCTAACTTACGTGTACCGCCATAGTTGCTGTTAGGGTTGGATTTTTTATCGTTAGACCATGTTGATGCATGAAACGAAGTCTGTAGATGTACAGTACTACAGTACAGTACACTACAATACAGTACAGTACAGTACAGTACAGTACAGTACAGTACAGTACAGTACAGTACAGTACAGTACATGACTTTCACGCCAACGAATTTAATACGCTTTTAATATATTTTAACGCTTTTAATATATAAAGCATTATCAAACAGTTTCTCCGTTCTCTACATTTTCACTGCTGAAGAAACGGTGAAACATAGCAGCCTAGCCTTGTCTTTTCTCTTTAGCTTTTCTGGGTGTCGAGAATCACTTTTACAGCACTCTAAGACCATCTTTTAACCACTCTTATTGTGCGGTTTTCTGTGTCCGAATGTTCCATCTGAAATTGTTAGTCCCAAAAATGCCACGTGGACCCCCTAAGGACCCAGGGTCGGAAAGGTGGATTGGCTGAAAAAAACGCGACAGCCGAGGGAGCCCCCCTGGGGAGATTTGTCCAAGAGTCCAATAAAATCACAACAAATGCCCCAAGGTACGCAATGCGTACATGTGACTACCGCTATTTAATAAGCACAGAAAGAGATGTAGAGATTTAAGAAGCAATGCATGAAAATGTGTGAAACGCACACAGACACACGAAAAAATGAGTTATTTTAAATCATTTTATACATGTGTTGCTAATTTGAACATGGCACATACTATACATACATCTTTACTGGCTGTTTCAAACAAGCTTTTATCCCTGCATGTGTATCTGATTTTTAAACACTGTAAATTTTTAATAATTTTATCCATCAACTCCTTGTAAATAATTTAAGATCTTAATGTAATTTTATCATTTGTAACACGCAATTTCAGCTGTCTTAAATGTGTTTTGAAATAAACGTACCTACCTACGTACATATACCTACCTACGTACATATACCTACCTACGTACCTACCTACCTATAAAAGTTGCGTAGGCAGTGTTGAAACAACAATGGAAATATATAGTAAGGTTATACAGATATACTGCCGAAACAGAGAACGCAGGAGTCTAACTTTCGAGCGAAGGCCCTTCGTCAGAGAGACAAAGGGCCTTATAACTTAACTTATTAGAAAGTTAATCAGTTGCGTCCTCTCGGCCGTGTGATCTACATAATTATTGTATTTTGCATCTCATGATATCCTTTTAGCTTGCAGCATTGAAAACTGTATTTCTTTTTCGGCTTCTTCCTTACGACGATTCTAGGTTTTGCGCAGACGCCTCAGGGTGAGTACATCCCGAGACGTAGCCAGGATTTCGAAAGGGGGGAGCCGAAATCAAAATAAATTTTTAGGGGTGCGGGGGCATGGTCCCCCGGGAAATTTTGAAATCGAGAGTCGCTGAAATGCCATTTCCTGGCTTTTGGAGGAAGATTTTACTGACTCTAAAGGTTAAAAAACGTCATATAAAATACTCAAAACACGCAAACGTCACATAGATACTCAAAATGCATACACTCAGTAGACTGAATACACTGTTTACAGTTTATTTCCTGACACATTGGCATATTGCATCAGTTTTGTAGTTACATGCCTGTTGTTTTATATCAAAAGATATCAAAAGGGGGGGGGGGGGGGAGCCGCGTGGCTCCCCTCGCTAGGTCCCTGAGTACATCTATTATTTTTTTATTTTCTTTCTCCACTAGTCTAGTAGTGTGACCTGTAATCCATTGGGTTGAGAGGGCTTTCACGCTAAACTTTATATATATAGGGCGGTGAAACGCGAGCGCGCGAGGTGATCGACGTGTGGTGCAGTGGGTACGACTAATGTTTTATTTTCTGGTTAGCGATGCTTACTCTTCGTGCTGGAATAGGTTGTTTCCCTGACTACCTATGAGTAAGATCGCGCTTCGTGTGCCAGCACCATACTGAACTGCAAGGCCCTTGGCGACTCGCTAGCTGGGTGGTGTAATGAGGATACCCAACGGTGAATGGCTGTAAATTTAAGTACCATATTTATCCTCTAAATTTAAGTACCGTTTATCCAACTACGCACTGACCCGAATCGTATTGTATCGTGTGCATGTTTGGTGGCTACAACACAGCGCTGTTACTAATGCCAATATGACCAATAGCATTTTAAGTTTTGGGGTTTAAAGTAAGTGACCATTTTTTGTTTGTCAGAATTATTTTGACCCTTTGGGATGCTTTCAATTACTTATAAAAAGTAGATTAGCAGCAGCACCGATAAAGTAGCGACCCACATGGAGGCCACTACTTGCGGTTACTAAAAAGTCTTCAGTATCTAAACTACACAAAAGAGTCTAAGAATCTCAATAACGAAAAGGGATTTACACTGTCTAGCTCTTAGGTAGGGATTTAATTCATAAAATATAAAATAATTATGTTTCATTGGCTTCGGATACCATTTAACATTTCGTAAACTGTTTCGAGTACCTCATAATAGCACCCTTTAATTTTTTTCTATTCCCTCTGGCAACCTCTCCGTGAAACTTAAAAGGGTGGATAAAATTTATATCAGTATCATAATTTTTCCATACTAACTTTCCGTCGGCAAAGTCAATGGAGCCATACTTATCAGGAAGGTATACACCGTAATGTTTCTCCCATGAATCTCGTAAGTCCAAGAAACTCATTATAGTCGGAACAGCTACTTCCAAAAACACATGGTTCTTGTAAAATACAAACGAAAACCGTTGGAACTGTTCACTAAACTTGCCTGGTACATAAAACAAGTCGAACCACATGCGGAAACAGACGTTTTTCCCGTCACCATTGGCAAGGTGAGTTTTAACTAGTTTTGTTATGTTTACACGAGGGTCAGTCATGCTTGTCACTTCAAGATAAGAATCTTCGCATGCTTCTGCTGAATTGCTTTTAATCTTCCACCAAGGCCAAGCATGGTCTATTGGTCTACTCCCAATCACGTGACTATGACTCATGATGATCACTCCACCTTGCCACAAAGCGTCTTTATTGAGATTAGAAAAGGTCCACCAATTAACGACCATGTCATCGTTAATGTATAAATAACCCCGATAGCCAGGATAACGACGAATGGCCTCACCCAGACACTCATAGCCATACAACCCAGGTCCTACATCAACTTTCATTACAAACGATTTCCAGTAAGTTTCTGGACCACATATCAAGATGTCTCCAAAAGCGTCCTTATAAAATGACTTGAGAAGAGGAATACTATCGTAGAATGGAAAGTGGTAAACAATGACCAATAAGATATCCTCAAAGTATTTATTAAGACATTCACCTAATTTTGAGTTCTTGGGATAATTATGGTACCTCGTTTTATCAGGAGGAACAAATGATGGTGCAGGTGGAGAGGTTGGAGCTGTAAAGGGAAAAAAGAGGATGATTACTTTCTAATAAAGTCGAACCCCCATTAATAATAATAATAATAATAATAATAATAATAATAATAATAATAACATCTTTATTTAAACTGATAAAAAAACCGATCAGCTAATAAATATTAGCTGGTATAAACCGGTGACCAGTATACAATAAATTTCAAAGTATTTCTAAATTATTTAGTAATATATCTGATCTATATTTAGTAAATATACATGGTTAAAATGTTTAATAAAAAGGAAATGTTATATGCTACAGCGATGTTCGTGAGCATCTGTTTCTAAAAGATACTTAAAAACGTTGGTTTTAAAAGAAGACAATGTGTTCAAGTCCCGCAAGGTTTTTGGTAAAGCGTTCCACTCTTTTGGTGCTGAACACTGAAATGACGACTGACCCATTTTCGATTTTGTTGGAATTACGTGCAACAACGTGGTGTCTCTCAGGGATCTTTTGTGCATTTCTGATCTCTTAACTAGATAGCCAGATAACTGTTGAGGGCAGCCAATGTTGTTTATTATCTTAAATACAAATTGTAAGCGAAGAAAACGCCTTCTGCTCTTAAGTGACAATAAAACAAGTTTAGTGCGCATTTCTTGTGTGCACGTTTTACGATTTGCAGATAAAATAATGCGCATTGCCTGGTTCTGAAGACGTTCCAGCCGTTGCGAATTTTGTTTACCGCAATCTGCCCAAACTATACAGCCGTATCCAGTACGGGTAAAATGGTTTGCTTGTAAATCCGTAATAGCGTCTTACAGCTAAGGAAAGATGAAATTCGGTTTAGTAATTTAAGCTTAGGGTACATTCGCACTGATACATTTCATACATGTTTATTCCAGGTCAAACAGCTGTCGATGTTGACACCTAGGTATCTAAAATGATCTGACTGCTTCAGTACCTTCCCGCCTAATTCAATATTCAAATCACGCGTGTTAGCCACTGAATGTCTAGACCCTATTAGCATCACCTCCGACTTCTTATGGTTACTTATCAGGCCGTTCTGATCAAGCCAAGCATCTATGTGGCTAAGGTCTTCATTGACGCATTGTTCGGCTATGTTAACGTCTTTCGAGCTAGCGTGAATTTCAGTGTCATCGGCGTACAGTACCCCTTCACTCTTTTGACAAGCATTAAGAATTCCATTAATATGAATATTAAATAATGTTGGTCCGAGGACAGACCCCTGAGGCACTCCGTGGGTAATATTAAGCTGATGGGATTCTGCTCCACCACATACGACGTACTGATATCTGCTTGAAAGATAACTTTTGAACCATTCAAACTCGTTACCCTTTACACCATGCTGTGTGAGCTTTTGAAGTAGGATGTCGTGATCTATAACATCAAACGCTTTACGAAGATCGAGAAAAGCGCAAGCTACTTTTTGTCCTTTATCAATTGCTAATTTCCAAGCATCCACAGCTCTAATAAGTGCCACTGTTGTAGAGGAGTGTTTTACATAAGCATATTGGTGCTGGTTAATAAGGCCAACATCCTGTGCGAATACTTGGAGATTTGAGTTTGCGAAGGACTCCTGAATCTTAGAGATACATGGTAGCACAGATATCGGTCTTTGATTATCGCGCTCAGTTTTAGACCCTCCTTTATATATAGGAGTTACCTTTGCTACTTTCCAGGGGAAGGATATTGGCCACTCATATAGGATGCATTAAAGATATTCGCTACAACTTTACTAATGCGAGGTGCAGCAATCTTCAGAACTTTGGCAGGAATATTAATTTATCTGCACCGGTTGCTTTAGATGGATCAATCGTTTGCAAGGCCTTAAACACATCTGCTTCACACAAAGCATGGAATTTAAAAGTACATGTGGAGTTGTTTGTTGGTTCAGTTGGACGAGGTTCAAATTCTGAAAATGGTCGACTTGCTAGAAGCGACGATGCAATTGTCGTAAAGAACTCATTTAAAGAATTCGCAATCTCTTTCTTGTTTGTCAGCTCTTTGTCGTCTACCACTAGCTTGTCAATTTCGCTGCGATTACTTTTAGACGGTAGAACATTACGAAGTGTATTCCTGAAAGCTCTGGGATTACTGTGATTTTTTCAAGCTTATTAGAGAAATAGTCCCTCCTAGCCTGTCTATTAACACCCGTCACTTTGTTCCTAAGGCGTCTATATTCGTCCCAATCACCAATTAATCCTGACTTTACTGCTTTTTATGAACTTGGTCGCGTGTTCTCATTAATCGGAGTACTTCGCTATTAAGCCAAGGGTGCGTATGTTTTCGTATGCGTTTCCGTTTTAAAGGGAAGTGCTGCTCAATCAGTGATTTCATCAACAATTCCCATGCAGAACACATATCGTCGACATCGTCAAAAGACCCGATCACACTCCATGGAGCTTGTTGCAAGCTAGCCACAAAGTCCTTTATACTACTTTCGTTCCAGGACCGCGTTGTTATTATTCGATGTTTTTTAGGTCGAGTGGCTTTTCCCATGCATAATGCTTATTGCCGAAGATGGGATAATGATCGCTTAGAGCTGTATTAAGTACTCCTGCTCCCTTAAAAAGACATGGCGTCGAGGTGATTAAAACGTCTATTAACGACTTACTATTGTTTGTTACACGAGTTGGTTTTTTAATGAGTTGTTCTAACCCATTAACCATGAGAAATTCGACTAATCTTTCTGTTTGTCTCAGGGACGTGTTAAAACAATCACAGTTTAAATCCCTATGATAATGACTTCGTGATTGTTTTGTGTTGCATATCTGAGCACGTCATCCATATAGTCGAAGATTTCTAGAGATTCGTCAGGAGCCCTGTAAACACATCCAAATAAATATTTAGTATTGCGAATTCGACTTTCTATCCAAATCGCTTCAAAGCTATCTTCCAAGTCTCTTCTACGGGTGTACTTAAGACCATCCAATAAGTAAAATGCAACTCCTCCCCCTACGGTTATTTCTACGGTCGAGGCGATGTACGGTATATCCCGCAATTTCGACTTCAGAGTCCACAATTGAATCGTCTAGCCATGTCTCCGTAATAGCAATAAACAACGGAGAAATGTGTTTAAAACTTATCCTTAGTTCATCAATGTGAGGTATAATACTTCTACAATTCATATGAGTTATCAAGGGTTCCTTAAGCGTTGGACAAGAGGCCGAGTTTACTGGTTGAGATGGATGTATAATGCACACCCCTTTTAAGAAAACACATCTCTTAATTAAGTGAATACCTAGGCGTATCAATACCTTTTAAGTGGACACCCATCTTAAGCAGAAATGGACGCCCATCATAAGCGGAAATGTGTACCCATCTTAAACGGAAATGGACACCTATCTTGGGTTCAAGTGAGCAAATTAAACCTCTCTTAAACGGACAAATTCATATCAAAATTAATTTCTTAAATAACAGTAATAATCAACACTTGAGATTAACTGATAGAGACCAACACTTGGAATTGTGAACCATTAGTGAGCACTGTACTGTACATAATTGATATTAATTGTTTTATAGAATTATAGTGAAAACAAATTATGTATACATGTACAGTATAGACACAACATGGTTGGTCACCATATGCGTACTCCCTACTGTGCAACCCCTTTTAAGCAGATGCTCCTCTTAATTAAGGAGATATAACCCAGCAAAGTCCCAAAGGTGTGCACTTAATAGGGATTCGACTGTAAATAAAAAGCAATTAAAGTATTACTATATTAAATCATTAAATGACATCTATTGTAATTAAATGCAGAAAAACAGTAGTGTCTAAATGGCTCTAGAGTGCAGTTATATTACTAGGTAGTAGGTAATGCAGCATGTGCTGCATGACTAAACTGTGGTAGAGTGCAGGTTATTTTGTAGGTTGTGTCAGTGGTGAGGGGAGAGGAGCAAGGGCTAAAGCGACTCTTTTGTGAGGGGAAAAGGGGGTGGGTGGGGGGGGGGGGGGGGAATAACAAAGAATAAAAAAAATTTTCTGGGCCCTAAAGCGGGGTTGGACATTATTTATAATTATCTTTCAAGTAAGTTATTTATCCCACCCCACATCCCCTGTCTGCTGACATATTAAATTCTTGTAAACTTTAATTTATATGTATTATTAAATAATTTAAATGTTATACATTGTAGTACAGTCAATGAACTCTAAATAAACTGGAATGCTAACTCCATAAGACAGGCCCTATGATTGGGTGAAGTCAAACTTCCGGCCACTGGGGGTAATGAAGGGCACAATGAAAAACTGAAAACTCACTGCAAAAAATTTTATAGATGATAACGAAGAAGCTAGTACGTATTGGGCTTATCGGCCTTGTACCTGAACAATTTCTACACACGAAAATGGATTGAATGATGAAATATCTGCCAAACAAAACCAAAAATGCAGGTTTCTCTTATTTTTCTTTGTTATCTCAAATGTTTGAAGGTTGTCTTGCCAAGAATTAGTAACTAATAAGATAATGGCAAATTATAGCTTTAACTCAAGTTTCAGTTGTGGAAATGCTAAATCTGACATTTTTCGATACAAAGAGTAATTCCAGAGCTGTAATAACACACGGTAAAGTGCATTTTGTTGGGTTTTTCCTACTGAAAATTGAGAAATTTAAAACCCAACTGTTTTTATAAACAACCTCTTCATTTTAAACATGGGTTTCATATGTATTTTCTTTATATTTGTCCAAACCAATGGCAATTTTGGGTGCATATTGTTGACTTTCATTTGAGAGCTTATATTTTTACTGTTTTCCTTGTTTTTACTCGTCATGTCAGTGTTCACCTACTCTAAGGTATATTGGAATTTGATTTAAGCCTAAAAGTGGTTAACAACTTTAGTTTTTCTTTGATTTCAAGCTGTTTTTGCAACCCAGTTCACCAAATTCAGCTTCATTTTCTCTCGGTTATACAGTAAAATGGACTAGGGTTGACGTGCATGGCAGCCCCCATGTTGGCTTCAAAACGTGCAAGTGAGTTATCATTCCAGTTTATTTAGAGTTCAATGAGTACAGTGCACACTACATTGTTGTTCTTGTCTCAGGTCAATACAAATCTTTGTATTTTTATAATAAAGGTGTCAATTAACCAAATATATCTAGCTAATGGCCTATTCCATTTAATACCAGTAACCCCCCCCCCTCTATCAAGGGATACTGCAAATCTTCAGGGGTAAGGGCTATTTTGCCTTGGAATTCTTCAGGGGTGTCGAGTGAAAAAATTTGAATTCTTCAAGGGTAACAATCAATTTCTTCAGGGGTAATAGCTGTAAGACAGGAATTCCTCAGGGGTAGCTGTTGTAAAAATCGAATTCCTCAGGGGTATAGATAAACCCTAAACCCTTGTCCTCAATAGTGGGGGGGGGGGGGGGGGGTACGAGTATTAAATAGCCCAATTGGAATAGCCCAACGCTAATATATAAAAGTACATTATGCTCATATACGAGTCGATGCTCACATTGTAACCAGTAAACTACTGTAATTGTAAAGCATTGTATGCAGTAAGTTACTGGAAATTGTTTAATAAAGAGATTATTAATGAAACCCTTCCCCCCCCCGACCCCCCTAACCCTAACCCTCAAAAATGTGAATTTCCCGGGGGTAACCCTAACCCTAACTTGAAAATTGTCGGGGGGTTTTTTAAAGCCGCCTCCTCCCCGTCCAACCCCCTAATAGTGTTTTTAATTTATGGTCAACAGTTCTTGACAAAGATTGTGGGATGCGCAGTGAGTTTAATCCGTTAATTCGCGCATCTTACAATTTCCAGTAACTTACTGCATACAATGCTTTACAATTACAGTAGTTTACTGGTTACAACGTGAGCAACGGGTGGAGTCATATACCCACCTCTGTAATTCAACAATATCAGAACGAACAGACAACCAATTATAATTAGAACCAAGATCTTTCTTTGGAGACCTTTCGCAGTCTTTATATATTTGCCAATCCACAGCCTCATTACTTAAACACACATATTGTGATATTGAGAGACTGACAGCAGCGTTCAGTGTAGCCTGGTACCCTGGCCCATTCAAAGAATATGGGCCAGGTAACCACTAAAGACTTCTGCTTTCCTATTGGTTAAAATTTCGCGCGTTTTTATTGGCTATGAGTAAAACTGCAATCGTCATAAGTGGATTTAGCCCTGATGACGCGAGAATGAGATTAGTGGTTACCTGGCCCATATTTCTTTTGAAATTGGGGCAGGGTACCAGGCTACGTTCAGTGTACGTAGCTGCCAATCTCGAGCCCATTTTCACCCCCCGTTTTGCTAAACTAATCCCAGAGCCTGCTATCCTTTTGGTCACCGTTAAGGGTCGGTGGGTGGGTACTTCAAGTAGGCCAGAAAATGCTTCTTCTTCACTTCTTCTTTGACTGCTCGTATCAGTTTTCGGACGCGTACTCTAAACTTTAGAGAATCATATCTCTCCTTCAGGTAAGTTTCCTCTGGGGAAATATAATATGTCACTTAGAAATTAGAATTCAGGATTATTAGGTCGCCTGGGGGCTGTAGTAAAGTTTTAGGGTTTCCAAGGGTATGATACTATGATTACTGTATGTTTCGGGTTAAATTTAAGTCAGGATTTATAGAGGTGGGGTTTATAGGGTAGGGTTTGGGCTTTAATTCCTTTAGAATTGGGAATTATCCTGAATTCTTGGCCATTTGACAATTTAGAATACCTAGACAGTGAATATGGTTACTTTCCTATCACGCATTCAAGGCATGCACAGACGTACAAAGCGGATTTAGCCCTGAATGATGCAAGATTGTATTTAGTGGTTACCTGGCCTTTATTTCTTTTGAAATTGGGCCAGGGTTACCAGGCTAATCCTCAACAAGACCACCCAGTCCCCCTACCAACTCCTCAACATCACAAAACAAACAAACAAACAAACAAACAAACAAACAAACAAACAAACAAACAAACAAACAAACAAACAAACAAACAAACAAACAAACAAACAAACAAACAAACAAGATCATCCAACCCTGACTGTGATAAATATCCTGAATTCTAGATGAGAGGATATAGTGATAAATCAGTGACAGTGCATGGGAAGATCTCATCCCACTTTCTCTGGGAAGGAGATCAGTAATACCTCCACAACTATTACATATATATGCCAGAAAACTGTCTTAGATACTTTAGGGATGCTGGATGCACAAGCTAGGAACAGTGGTGCCACCAGGATTTGTAATTGGAGGGAGGCAAAATATGGTACAACATTTTTTCATTTGTGACAACACTCTTCTAAGGGGGTCTGGGGGTATGTCCCCCTCCACCCCCACCCTTCCCCCCCCCCCCCCCCCCCCCAAAAAAAAATAAAATAATAATAATAATTTTGTGTCCCTGAAACAGCACTTCCTGCATTATGAGGGAAGCTGGAGCAAAATATAAACATCTTAAATCAGGGCACTAGGGTCTAGTTAGCAGTCGAATATTGATTTTCAGAATGGTTGACAATTTGGAATGCATCAATTCTATTTTAGTTTCTAGAGTATTATTTCAGAACAAAGTTGAGTAATCAGTAGATGCACAAATTGCACCATGCATTCCGCTACGAAATGTTACCCCCTCCCCCAACAATTTCTCATCAGATTTAGACGAATCTGAAAATCACTCTGAACCCCCCTTGCTGGTGCCACTGGCTAGGAATTAAAATGACAAACCTTCTTTGTGTTTGCATGTTATCCAATAGTTTGCATATTTGGAGGTCTTAGCTAAAAGTTTCACTGCATGTGATTCATTGACACAACAACCCCAGTTTCAAAATCACTTTGAAGCCATTTATGCCCTAAAGGAGCATGCATCTAAGACCATGTGCACATGGTAACGTTTCCGAGCATTTTTGTATTGTTTACTATTCTCAAGGGCATCGAGAACAATCAACTCATCACTTGAAACAATACAAAAACGCTTGGAAATGTTACTGTGTGCACATAGCCTAACCTCTAGACTTGGATGAAGTCTCTCTCGAGGGGACGATGGGTACCTACCCTCAACAAAGATGAACTAGCTTTTCAATCATTGCAAAGTTGAAATAACATAATCAAACCTGTGGATCCACTGACAGACTTGTATTGACAAGAAGCTCTTCATCAAATCAGGGACATCTCCAGTTTTTTACCAAGTTAAATTCTGATTCCACCCCAGCCTACTCACCAAAAAACTGTTAAAACTACCATTGATTAGCAATCTTATTCAAGCTGGTGAATTGCCTGCCCCTGCCTCCAACCTGATAATCACCACTCCCAGAACACCAGTTACCGTATCTATTTTTTACCTAAAATTCGTAAACCTAACAACCCTGGCCACCTGATCGTCTCTGCTTGCAGCTGTCCTAATGAACTCGATTATTTCCAGCTTTTTAGATGATGTTATGTCACCTTTGGTAAAGAAGTTGCCTTCTTATATCAAAGATACAAAACATGCTCTACAGTTTTTCGACCAAATACATTTCAGCGGTTCCAGTAAATTCATTTTCACTATAGACTTTAAGTCTCTTCTACACTGTCATTCCTCGTCGCAATGGTCTTGAAACTTTGAAGTTTTTCCATAATTATCAACGCACTGTTTTGGACCCATCCACCACTACATTATTCTTGCTGGAACTTAATTGTACTCACTGACCCTTGCATTTGATGGTGAACATTACCAACAAATTTATTAGTGGATTAGCAATGGGTACCACAAACTTATTTGTTGGTCATGTTGCAAAACAAATCTTTGAACGATACACTGGTCCCTTTCCTGATTTCTTTAAGAGATACATAGATTATAGAAATAGCATCGTGCTCGCGTGTGAATTTAGAGAGATTTATTAATTGTTAATGATTTCCACCTAGCGCTCAAATTCACATGGGAAATCAGCGAAATCTGTGGCGTTCCTGGATATTTTGGTGTCGATTAGTGGTTAAATGCGCCCATGACTTCTGTCTCTTTTATAAGCCGACCGATTCACAATGACGTAGTTACCTTTTATTTTCATCCCGCTCTCACTGATCCCAAACACACTAAACAATCCATTCCATACTCTCAATTCAGTTCTGCGACTTCGCCGCCTATGCAGTGATGACAAAGATTTTGAGACCAAATGTTTGGAAATGATCCTTTTTTGTCCAGCGTCTGTTAGACTCACACCTATTAACAAAGTGTCTATAGTATTCCTCATCCTGACACTTCAAAACAACCTTTGGAAAGAGTTTCTGATAGTAAAATACCATTAGTTCTAAAGAACGACCCGAAACGTCAGCCATTTTCAGCGACTGATAACCCTTTAACCTCTTTTCGACCTAATAAGAATATTCGGTGGTTTAGTGCGTAGTGCCCTTAGAAAAAATCTACTGGGCTGAGGGACTTTAGCCCCCTGAGAAATCTTAATGTGGGGGCTTAGCCCCCCCCCCCTGACATTTTGCAGCAACTGACTCATCAATCACCATTCACAAATTATAGGGTCATTCCTGTTAGCCGAAAGCACCCATGTACACATAAGATAACCCAGTAAACACAACATCGAAACATTCTTGAAATGTGTTGTATTTTAACTAGTTTTTATGACATTTCATGACCTTCAGTGTTCTTAAAAATCACCCCTCAGAATGCAGGAAATGGCATTTCCGAGACTCTAAATTTCAAACATTTCCAGGGACCCATGCATGCCCATATAAGATATATAAGAGTCCCTTTTTGTGAACGCCCCCCACGGGAAAATTCTTTAAAAGGCCCTGTTCAGCCCCCCCGGACAAAAACAAAACTCTACGCCTATGCACCAGTGGGTACCTTTTCTTGTTCCCATACCCGTTGTTACACGTCGTGTTCTTTTCTTAACTCCATACACTATACACTGTATATACATGTATTTTGGAACCTAAATCTAATTTTGTTATTCGGCATAATTTTACATGCAATTCTTCGAACGTCATTTATTGCATTTCTTGCAATAAATATTGCATGCTTTACATCAGTGAAACTGGCAGACGTTTATCTGACAGGTTTGCTGAACATGTTCGTTCTGTGAAGAGTAATGAGGTTGACAAGCCAGTCGCCCGATATTTTAATAGTGCCAACCATTGTATTTCGGACATGAAAGTTTGTGCAAAATGACAGCCGCAAAAGACAAGAAAAGCGTTTCATTTTCAAAATTGGAACCATTCATCCTCACAGACTCAACGAACGTTTTTCTTTTATTTAACTCTTCTGAAAACGCTGTTTCTGTTTAGCAAGGGCAGATGTATAGACAGTGTTTTCACTTTATTAATTTATCTATTTTTTACACTCGCTCATCCTTTTTACACCCCTCCTTTTTTTGCTCATCGACGTTGGCCGGGAATAGCAAATGTTGATAATCATTATTGATTTGTTATTGTTATTTTTATCTGATTGGCTTATTTTTGGTCGCATGAATATCTATCTTAAAACATAAGCTCGTTGTTTGTTTGCACTCTTTACCTTTCTCTCTGACGAAGGGCATTCGCTCGAAACGTTAGACCATAGACAATTGTCTATGGTTAGACTCATACGTTCTCTG
Organism: Corallium rubrum; assembly: GCA_964035015.1. NCBI lineage: Eukaryota > Metazoa > Cnidaria > Anthozoa > Scleralcyonacea > Coralliidae > Corallium > Corallium rubrum. Next base: position 56,002 of record CAXIUP010000197.1, on the reverse strand, counting down.
TTTCGGCAGTATATCAAACCTTACTATATTTCATCTTTCTTTATAGGCCTTAACCTGTTGATGTTCGTGTTTGATTTTGCAAGCTCGCTCTTTCCAAGTAAGTTGCTTATATGGTTGATCAATGATGTGCTTGACACAACCACAAAATATGAACATGCATTACTGTATGTCAATTTTCGAAGTGATCGAAGACTCGAACTCTAGGCTCCATAAATGGGAAGTATTACGCAATTTTGCAATTTTATGGAACTCCAAGAAAAAAAAACGAAACCTAGATTCGGCCTACCACAGTAGCCCGAGTAATAACATTTTAAAACGCACCCGGTGATTGGTTAAAAGCCGTGTTCTAGAACTCTATGGAAAACATGGATAGATTACGCCATCCAATATGCCGTCATTCAAATTAATATTTGTACAGAAAAACCATTATTCGCCATCCACTACGCCATCAAACGCCATCCAATAGGCCATCCATACATAGACAGTAATGAGAATTTACGTTTATTATTTGGATTAATTTTAACATTTAATCTATGTTTGACGGGTTATTTTACTAAGGAAATCGTATTTTAAGCATTTTTTCCGTGTTCCTATAGAGTTATAGAAACACTTGTGGAAGTTTGGAAGAACTCACTGTAATTTCTCCTTATCCCAAACTTCTCGTGTTTCTATTTAACAAATAGATTCCATTTTTCCGTTGTCTGTTCAGTTATAGATGCACAGATGACGTCACAACGTGATAAGAACAAAAAAGTGGCCCACGAGACGCCACTTTCGAGTGGGTCACTAATGTTCTTATCACGTTGTGACGTCCTCTGTGCATCTTTAACTGAACGGACAACAAAAAAATGGAATCTAGTTGTTTTATACAATAATAAAATAGAAAAATTATGTTTCAACGGACTTGCGAATTTCTGGGGCATTGAAAGAGATGAATCACTTCATCTGACGTGATCCATGATCTATACAATTCAAGCAACGTCATTGGCTCGTGATGTTGCAGTGAGATCCGTGATTGGTTTAGTAATCTGGGCATCTGTCTTTTTATAGATCATGGCTATCGACCAATAAAAACGCACGTACAATTCAAATTATTGTATAAAACTCTATAGAAACCCGGAAAATGTTTTCTATTTCTTAAATGGAGATCAGTGGTCCAGATAAGGGGAAAACCCCTGACTGTATAATAAAGCACAATATATCTAGCCATATGCGTGTGTTTGTTTTGAATATTATATCCTGCGTACGTGTAGACCTTAACATTTTGTAAACTGTTTGGAATACTTCGTTACCTCACCCTTTAAATTCTCCCTACTCAATCTGGCAATATCTCCGTGAAATTTCACAGGGTGAATAAAATTTAAATTAGTCCTGTAAACATTCCACACGATTTTTCCATCGGCAAAGTTTTGGAAACCGTACGTATCAGGTAAATATGTTCCCAAATGCTTCTCCCATGAACTCTGCAAATCCAGAAAACTCATTAAAGTTGGAACAGCTGCCTCCAAAAACACCCGGTGTTTATAAAATACAGATGATAGCCGTTGGAATTGCTCACTAAACTTGCCCGGTACGTAAAACAAGTCAGACCACATGCGGAAACAGACTTTTTTCCCTTCACCATTGGCAAGGTGGGTTTTAAGTACTTTTGTTATGTTTACATGAGGATCAGTCATGTTTGTCACTTCAAGATAAGAATCTTCGCAAGCTTTGGCAGATTTCGTCCTACCCGCCCACCAATACCAAGAACGGTCAATTGGTCTAGTCCATAACTCATGACCTTTTCTAGTAACGATATTCGCGCCTTGCCAAAACCTTTCTTTATCGAGTTTGAAAAAATTCCACCAATTTACAATCATGTCATCGTTTATGTATAGGTAACCCCGGTAGCCGGGATACCGGCGAATGGCCTCGCCCAGACACTGGTAACCAAACAAACCACCTCCTAAGTCAATCTTCATTACAAATGATTTCTTGTAAGTTTTTGGACCACATATCAAGATGTCTCCAAAAGCGTCCTTATAAAATGACTTGAGAAGAGGAATACTATGGTAGAATGGAAAGTGATAAACAATGACCAATAAGATATCCTCAAAGTATTTATTAAGACATTCACCTAATTTCGAATCCTTGGGGTCATGGTACCTCGTTTTATCAGGAGGAACAAAAGATGGCGCAAGTGGAGACGTAGGAGCTGCAAAGAAAGAAAAATTATTTACCATGTTTAAAAATAGACGTGTTACACATGCATGTTGCATTTTTTGCCTTTATTCGCTCCACCAGTCCACCGCATCCAATGCCCAAAAATAAAGAGCAAACTCGTAGACTATTTCGTTCTCAAAAATAATGCTTAACTTATTGGTACGTGAACGTACTCTAGTAGTAGTTACTTCTCAATGTCAGGCAGCTGTTACGTTATTTTCGGCGAATATGCTGTAAATTATTGGACACTGATGACGTTACTATCTCAAAGCGCGCAAAAATTACAAAATAGCAAAATGGCTTGCGGTAGATTTTCCTCTGTTGACGGAGACAGCTCTTTTTTCCTGCCAGACTTTGCTTGCATGTTTAATAGTAGAACTGTTTTGAATGTATAATAAAACAATTATTGGATTTGGCTTACGCATGACATCAAGAATTATCCAGACCTCGGTCGTTGTTATTTATTAATATCTATAGTGAAAACAATAAGAGTATACTAATTTCAGGGTGAATCACAATCGCTGCTGGGGGGTTGGGAATTAGTTCTTTGAAATTCACGATTATCGTTAATTCTAGGCCATTTCACCACTGACGTTACGATAATCATGAATTCTAGATGGGATGATATGCTGAACTGCGGAGGACTTGGCTTGTCGGGTCACCTGTTGGGTTATATTTAACTTTGGTAGTGTTACTCAATGGTATCAGATGTATCATGCATACTAAAGTTTATATGAAATAAATTCATTTACCTAATTTTGAGTCCTGGTTATAGTAGCTCGTTTTGAAACCTTTCGTTAAGTTCAGTGAACAGTTATTAAAAACTTTGAAGGTTTGTAAGCTCAGAACCATGCTTTGAAACTTTGTTGATTGGGTTTATAAGCAGGTGGCTAAAAATTAGATGTCAAAGCACGAGTTTTCTGCTGCCAGTTGCATGTAGCACAGATGTATGGCGCAGAGGAATATCTGACCTCAAATGCAGGAAATGGCGTTTCAGAGAATGAGAAAATCAAAAATTTTTCTAGGTGATGCCCCTGGACCCCATGCACTATTGGATTCTCGCGCCTTCGGCGTTCGATAAGCCCCCTAACCTGAAACATCTTCCTATGGCCCTGTTAATCTCTACGTATTGATTGACATATATCTTCCATTGTAATTGAACACGTGTTGATCATTCAATGTACAAGAATAAAGTTTAGACATTTTGTGAATTGCCGTGGATCAATTCGAAAGGCTATTCACGATAGATATTTTGACTATTTTTTCGATTATTCCCACTGTTTCTCTCGCTTTTTTTAGCTTATGACGGCATTGACGTCTTAACCGAATTACGCGAGACTGCCGAGTTAATTATGTTTTGTACGCCGTTTCTCGAAACATACACGAGATAATTTTTTTCTTTCTTGCCATTCAAAACATTGCAAAAAAAATTAAAGAACTAACAATAACTATATAGTTTTTGGGACTAATATATTTTAAAATATGTTGGACATTTTTTGTGTCAAAAGTTGTGGTGTTGTACTTTGTTCTTATGTTCACTGTCTTGTATCAATAGATAATTTATATCACGATTGAGTCGGTTTTGTTTGATGTACCGCGGTGTATATACAGGTTATATCCCGTGCATAAATAATTGGATAAAACTTGTCGACAAAACTCGAAAAATCTTGATCCAAACTCTTCGAAATTGACGAAACCTTGTTCGAAAACCTCCTCAATCGTGATAGAAGTCGGTTATATACCTCGAACTTGGGATATAAGTCATATATAAGTCAATATATGACTTATACCCCGCGTTCTCGGTATATAACCTATACAAATACACTGAATCTTTACGATATTTATGATTATATTAGCTAATTATAAACTGTATGCTCGCGCATATACGCACCTCTAAACAGTAATAATACAACGAGTAACAGACAGACTGCAAACAGAAGCAAAATCGTTCTTTGGTAACCTTTTATCATCTCAGTTATACCGTTCCGTTGACACAGAGATTCATTTGCCTTTCTTTGGGACATACATGCACGTTAACATGTAGCTATAGGCTACAACATCAATTCATGGTCGACAAACATTTGACGGTGGTTTTGTGTCACTGACAGAATATTAACGGGTCGTTAATTAAACACCCATATATGAACCCGTTCGCACGAGTGCAAGTATGTCAGGTGATTTGGATCCCTCTAGGGGATATAGACTCTCGGGGTCCGATTGGCAGGCGGCAGCTGATATGGAATTTAAGATCTACGACGTCAACCTCAACGACGACGGCGGTTAAAACGCAAGACAAGTTTTACAATTTAAAGAAGTCACGGTTAACTGACTATTATATTTGATATTTGAAGCTAGTTTAATGACTTCCAAAACGTCCCAGTATTGCTAAAATGATTGTAGTGTCAATCCCAAGCAACAGTGCTAATGTTTTGGCCGTTGACGTCATCCTGAAGACGTAAAAATGCCAAAAGTGTCATTGTATAGATGAAGGAGGACGGTGTTGAGTTTACTCTTGCGGCTAAAAATTATTCGCTGTCTTTGTTTTGCAAAAATAATTACTTTGTTTAAAGGACGTCGTCGTTGAGGTTGACGTCATAGATCTTAAAGTCCTGATATCGTGACGTGTACCATGGCCGTTTGAATATCACTATTTCACAATGGCTCTGAAAATGTTTACACAACTTGTTTTGTGTAATCAACTTCACGTTCAAACAGATAGCCTTAAAATTAAGTATCTGTTACTTTAGCCGTTTAAATTATTGACTTATGGAAAATCCTGCATGGACGGAGTTATTTGAAGAAAGCTAGTAAGCTACTCAGATGAAAAGCTAACGCTCTGTTCGAAACGTCACCATTTCTTTCCAAAGAATCTCAACAGTTTCGCATCATTTTGCTTTGTTATATCTAACACACTGTCTAGTGTCTACAGCACTTTACTTTTATAACCAAGGGTGCAGCCATTGGCCGTGGAATTTGTCTGATTTTCGGTCAAGTGGGGCTTATATTCCGAGGGTTAATTATCGGCATTTAGGTATTTCATATCCCTAACATGAAGTACTGACTTAGATGTCTAATGGCGGTTGGCGATCACTGTACAACAACTCTTCTGATTATAGTTATTTTTACTTACTCTAACATATATAGAAAATTAAATAAGTCCGTTCTCTTTATAAACCCTTAATAGACCTTTTCACCAATAGCGGCGCCATCTTGAATTCGCAATGCATTATGGTCTATCCAGGGTAACAAGCTCCATTAAAAGGGCGATTGCGTAGTGTTGAGACACAATGCGGTAATTTTTTCTTTATAAATACTTTCGTACCAAAAATATCTAAATATAATAATTGTCATATTGGTAAATGCAACAATTCTTGGACGTGTAAGGATAGATTCATGACAAATGTATCCTTATACGTACGAGAATTATTGCTTTTATCAATATGACAACGATTATATCTAGACATTGTTGCCATGAAATTGTTTATCATGAAAAAATTACCGCATTGTGTCTCAACACTAAGCAATCACCCTTTTAATTGAGCTTATTACCCTGGATAGACCACAATGCATTGCGAATTCAAGATGGCGCCGCTATTGGTGAAAAGGTCTATTGACTCCCAGGCGAGGCCAGCCAAAAACAGCTCCTTTATTATTTTACTCTGTCTGACAATTTTCATATACCTGAGTATACATAAACAAGTACGGAGACTGGATTAGGAGCCAAGGAAGGTACCATTTCATATTATTAGTCACTAGCGTCAGAAGAGCGACTGAGATCCAGTCAATAACTGCTGGGTAAATCACCTGTGCATCTGGTACGAGTGTTCAAAACAAAATTTCATCATGTAAAATTTCATCAAGCAATCAAGCATTTCTTCTATACGGAGAATCTTGTGATCAGATCTTTTACTGTCGTGGCAATAGAAGCGTTCCTAAAATAATTGTGCAATTCGTTTGTTCAAATTGATCAATTCATTTGATGAACTTCCTGTTTATTATTGCTAAACTTCCTGTTTTGAATTTGATTGGTTCCTGGTTTTTGAATAACCAATAAGAAAAAGGATTATTTGCCAAAGACCAATCAAATTCAAAACAGAATTCAAAACAGGAAGTTTAGCAATATTTTCATCAAATGAATTGTTCAACGTGAGGAATACAACTGCACGATTATTTTAGGGACGCTTCTATTGCCACTACAGTAAAATTCTGATCCAGATTTTAACTAAATTCAATTAAAATTTATTGGGTTGGTCCTTGGGCTATGATCGATATTTCCACCAACTCCATAAAAGACAGACAGACAGACAGACAGACAGACAGACAGACAGACAGACAGACAGACAGACAGACAGACAGACAGACAGACAGACAGACAGACAGACAGACAGACAGACAGGAAATAACATAACCTTCTGGCCGAGGTAATAAGCATGCATTAAAATAAATTCTCCGATTTTCTTTTTAAATTCTAGATAAAAGTGTTTTTTAAAAAGGTTCAAGTTTATTTTAAACGTGGCTCGGATCTGTATGATGACCAGTAAAGAATTCCTTGGTTCAGTATTGCAACCAAAATGATGCCCCAGAGGTATAATATTTTATCTCGCTGGAAAGATATCATCACTTCAATAAGATTTCTATGTAAAAGAAAGAACTTAGCAGGAAAGCAATCGTTCTTCCAGCCTGTACCGCCACACATTGTAAAACCACCATACGCGATATCAGGGTCTGTACCACCATCGCCATTACACGCAGAACGAAAGACTGATCGAGAAATCAAGCACATGAGAGACGCTTGTTGTCTTGCAAGAGAAGTTCTTAATATTGCTAGGGATTTTGTAAAGGTACATATAAGTTTAATGTAAGTTATACTTATTGGATTCATCTAAGCTGGATATGGCAAAACATTCAAGACAAGTAGAAAATTAAATATTGGGCGAGGCTGGCTCGCTGGAGATCCAGCCTAATATTGAATGCATTCCACACTGACCCTATCTTGCATTAAACGCCCCTGGTAAAGCAGAACGCTTTTAACTTCCTTTAGCAGGTTTTAAATAATTTAAAACGTACACTTAGGTCGCTCAATAGGGAAAATCTATAAACAATCAGATTTTTCCCTCTAAAACGTTTCGCATGCATGCTGTGTAGATTCCTGCTTCGTTTTAGTTCTGTGCTCAGCCGTAGTGTACGCTTGAGTTTTGAAAAGTATTAGGCTACGTTTACACGGTACCGGACGAATTCGAGACCGGTCTCGAATTCGTCCTATTTCGCCGTGTAAACAGGTCGAACCCAACGAATTCGAGACCGGTTCCGAATTCGTCCAGTACCGTGTAAACAGGGTCTTAAGGCTAGTTTCCACTCAGGAAAATTTTCCTCGGGACAGGAACGGACAGGAAAGTTTTCTTTGTCTTGTAAGCTCTCGGTCGGAACTAATGACCTTAACACAAAAGAAACTTTCCTGTCCGGTCCGGTCCTGTGGAAGATTTTCCTGAGTGGAAACTAGCCACAGTTTTCAGGAGGGGAGAAATCTTTGTTCTAGTGAGTTCAGAAATCCTAATTTTCATTATATTTGCATATTACAATAAATGTGACAAATGCTGCAAGTGTAAAACTTTTCAGTTATCAGCACTGACACTAGAGCTATGCAAGGAACTAGAATGAGGCAAAAATGTACACTGCAAAACGCTTTAGGGGGGAAATATAATTTTTCATAACTTTTTCCTATCAAGCCACCTTAATTTACCAGTCGATTGCGCCAAGAATCACCTCATTCACTAGTTTAAGTCAGTCCAGCCGTGGGAAGCAGGAGCAAGATGTCTTCAAGCTCAGCTTTGTAGCACGTTTCTTTTTGATGATGGATCTTCGCTCGAACATTAATTAGACTTCCTTTAAGGTCTTCGTTAAGGTTTTCAGGGTCGTTTCTGTAAAGCGCTCTCAATTCGTCAGCATTTATGCCACAAAAATAAAATAGATATCGTTAGAAAGCTATGAATTTGTAGAATACAATGGTGTCTTTGGTTTCGCGATAAACACAAACCGTTAATAGTTGTGAATTTTTTAATTAAAACCAGAGGGCTTAACTCGGGGCGACTTAGGAACAAAACGTTTCATTTTGCAGTTCGATTCCAAAATGACTTATTTTGTCCGAATGTTGGTCGAAAAACAGCATTTTTAACTTTGGTCGTCAATAAAATCGGCAAAACTCGACATATCAAAAAACGCTGACACCGTTTTGCTGGAAATTTATCTCGGAATCAAACTACAAAAAAAGATTTTGAACAAAATAAAACGCTTTTTACTCGAGTCGCCCCAAGTGAAGCCCTCTGGTTTTAATTAAAAAATTCACAACTATTAACGGTTTGTGTTTATCGCGAAACCAGAGACACCATTGTATTCTACAAATTCATAGCTTTCTAACGATATCTATTTTATTTTTGTGGCATAAATTCTAACGAATTTAGAGCGCTTTACAGAAATGACCCTGAAAACCTATACGAAGACCTTAAGCAGTACACCAAACTTTTAATGTTTTTGATGTATGTAGACGTACATTTCTAATACTCTGGGTGCACCTTTATGATGTGGTAATACTCTTCGTACTGGAGTAAACTAATACAGCAAAACAAATCGTAAGACTTATTTCCCTTCAAGGTTGGTGTAACAACTAAAGAAATCGACCAAGTCGTTCATAATGCTACTATTGAACGCGGGGCATATCCGTCGCCCTTGAATTACAGAGGTTTTCCTAAATCCGTGTGTACTTCAGTAAATGAGATAGTATGCCATGGTATACCTGACGAGTAAGTACGTATTAGAAATATAATTAATGTTAGTTGTTTGGGCGTGCAGGGTGGTACCAAATTTGATTAATTTTAGAGATTTGGAACACAACTGTTGCAATTATGTGTGAACTCAGTACTGGTATAGCTAGCAAAAAAAGAGCGGGTTCTATTGTCGGTATTTCAGAAGCCTAGGTTGTCCTCGAATACAAGAAAATCTTGAATACAAAAAAATCAACACCTAGGTCTGTGATTTGTGGTCTGACATTGTGTCATAAATGTGTCGTAGGGCGGCCGCTTCGACACTGCCACTTGAAATTTAGTAATGTAAATTGCTCTTGAAAAGCCCCTTGTGGGAAGAAGTAATTAAAATTTGTATTTGTATTTGTATTTGTATTTGTATAAGAAAACGAGTGAAAATTCAAGGTAGGTAATCTTTGTATGACATGTAGACTTCATTGTTAAAACGGTAAACTATTCTGAGACTATCCGTCTGTAATTTTTTACCTTCAGTATTATATTAGCACATGTTGATCATTATAAATAATACCATATGCATGTCATGAGAGCTCTGAGTGATTCAATGTTTCCGAAAGTTGAAGGAGTGTGCGTGGAAGTTACGCGGGCCGTAGACTCTAGGAACTTTCACAGTTTCAGACAGGTGCTGGAGGATTGAAATGATTATACTGACGACGAAGTGTAATTTATATTGTTTAAATTTTTATTTTCCATTATTTGGAGGAAGGGGGATAATGGCCGCCTCATATGAAACAATTCTTAGTTATGCATGTTAATAAGAGGAAATTTTTCGAACTACTAGTGCAAATGCCAATTTTTTGCTCGAAAATATCGTATAAGGAAATAGTATAGTTTATTTTTTATTATTACTTGACTTTAGCACACGATTAGAAGATGGTGATATAATAAATGTCGATGTTTCGGTGAGTTGTAAATTTTTATAACCTACTTTAAAAAGTATACTATTATAAATATATATAATATTTTATAAATATATAAGACGTATATGTATACACTTAAGGTGTAGCCTGCGTAGCAGCCTTTTTTTTCGGGGAGGAAGCGGGTATTTCAGTCCCTCCCGCTCACCCGCCCGCCCGCTTCCTCCCCTAAAAAACCGGCTGCTAATGAGCACCCACAAGCAGGAAAATAGCAAGTACGCAGGCTACTTAAGGTGAAATAATACGAGCAACAAATTGCTGCAACATGGTTGCGTTGCAAGTTGAATAGCGTCACGCAACAATGATTTTGTTGCAAGTTGAATCAGCATGTTGCAGCAAGTAGGAGTCAACAACAAAGTTGCGTTGCAAGTTGGAGAAAATTGTTGCCCGCATTACCTCAATAAGCCTACTGCATGAGATTTCCATGTGATATTCATACGTCAACACATATAATACTGCATGTGATTTCCGTGTAATGAATTTCACCAATAAACTCATGTGTCAAATTACCAAGGTGTTCATTTGCCATACGATATTTCTTTACTAGGGAAAAGTTATTGTATCGGCTTTCTGATTGGTTATACGGTTTTCAGTTTTTCTATCTCAATTTCCAATTAAGGTGTATTTTAACGGTTTTCATGGAGATTTATCTGAGACATTTCTTCTCGGTGATGTGGATGATGATGCCAAACGTCTTGTATCAGTTACAAAACAGTGTCTGGAAGCTGCTATTGCAATATGTAAACATGAAGAGTGCTTTTCATTGATAGGAAAAACAATAAGGTATATACATAGAGATGGCGCAGTCATGGGTGGTCCTTCAGGCCGAGGTGCCGTTTATACTAGTGAATTATATTGAGTTATATACTGTAGGTCGATCTTATCTCTGTTATAGATCTGATATCAATCAAACCAACGCGTGTAGTATAAACACCCCCTAACTACAGTCTTGGTCAAAATCACTCGGACACCTTGCCTTAAATCACATGTGGTATCAAATTATTTTTTTTTAAAAATCATTACCCCCGCTCCCCCCATTCAATGTTGATTAAAATTTGCGCTGAACATACTTTGCATTTCATTTTCTAACCAACATTGAACGGGGGAAGTCGGGGGCGATGTTTTTTTTGAACATAATCTTAGGGATTGATGCGCTTATGTTCTTTTTACGCGACTGTCCGAGTTAATTTTGGCCAGGATTGTAGTTACATCCATCCGAAATCGATCTATAGTTTAGTCCAGTGCAGTCGACAGAAGTGTGGTAGGTTGGGGTTGGGATCAGAAAACTATATATATATATATATATATATATATATATATATATATATATATATATATATATATATATATATATATGTATACAATCATTTCCCCCTGAAAATGACACATGAGGAAATGCTTTCATCCAAAAATGTAAACTAGGGATGTTGACCTACATTACCATGAACATTAACCTTTGTCCCCTCAAGTGGTACCAATCGATCAATTTTGAGATGCTGTCTTATGTACTAATAGGAATTTCTAATAATGATCCACTTTATCATAAAAAGAGAAATGTTGTCCAACGAAGAAATCCTAGCCCTTAATTAGGCAAGAACAGAAAGAAAAATTCAAACAGAACTATTTATAACGCTTAAACAACGCTTCTAGAAAATTGCATGGCAACTCAACGTTTTCCTTCGTTTCCGAAGTTTCAACGCTTTACATAGGATGACAATACAGTATATAGATAATGTAATTTTTATCTTATTTAGTAATTTAGCAACGAGAGAAGGCTTCAATGTCAGCCCGCGTTTTATTGGCCATGGAATAGGTCGTTATTTTCATGGTCCACCAGATATTTTACATTTTGGTACGTGTTTTTACTTGGGATATTTAACATATACGTTTTGGGCTCTTTACGATCGCTCCCAATTAAACCATCAAAGCACCAGACGTTCTTAAGACAGTAGGAATTTTTTTGTGCTGTTTATGGTATATCTGTATACTTCAGGAGATTTTGAATCTATATTTTAGTAATCACTCTATCAAAATTACAATGTTTTCTTTGATTTGTCTAATGTTTTAATGTGAATTTTAAGGCCAGTCTTGTAATCGGATCGTTGCAAATGTCCATGTTCTCAGTGATGGTCCGATGTCCGTGTTCGTACTTAATACATATTTGTGTTTGGATGTTCGTGTCTGTGCATTTTCGTGTCCTCGTCTATGTCTATGCTCACATAGTCTCATGTTCATGATCATATGTTTATATTCATTTCTATTTTTTATCTTTATGGCCATGATCATGTTAGTGTTCTCGTTTACATTTACGTTCATGTTCACGTTTACGTTCATGATTTAATAATTCTTGGGAGCAAGAAAACCACTTTGGAACAGAGTGTAGGACAACATTGCTGTTACAAATATAAAAAATGGAGAAGAATCGTTTTTTGAGTTTTCTGAATCGCGTATTAAATTCGGCTCATTTTCTGTGAGACTAGTGATTGTCTACCGTTCACCCTACTCTGCCAACCATCCGGTTACTGTTAGCTAGAACTTTCTTCACTGAGTTTACGGCGTACTTGGAAACTATCATACTGTCGGCAGAGCCGTTACTGATAACTGGTGATTTTAATATTCATGTTGACAATTCTAATGATGTGTATGCTGCTGAGTTTCTGGACATTTTGGAATCCATGGGTTTTATGCAGCATGTGGATGGACCCACCCATGAACATGGTCACACCCTTAATTTAGTTATTACTCGTCAGTTTGACTCTATTATATTACGTCAGCCTACAGTTGGTCGCTTCTTTTCAGACCATGCCGTTGTTTCTTGCTCTCTGAATTCAGTTAGACCACGTGCGTCTGTCAAGTCAATTACTTATAGGAAACTCAATTCCATCGATTCAGTTGAATGTACTAAGAAATGATCTTGCCAAGTCAGCCCTTTGCACTGACGTCATTACGGATTTAGATTAGCTTGTTAGTTGTTATAACTCTACACTGTCCTTCTTGATAAATCAGTATGCTCCCCTACAGTCCAGAAGAGTTGTTAACAGGCCACGTGTCCCTTGGTTTAATGATGAAATTAGATTTGCAATTAGAGCAAGAAGAACAGCCTAGCGCAAATGGAGGGCAACTAATAGTGTAATTCATTTGGCTATTTTTAAACAGAAAAAGAACTATACTACACTTTTAATGAACAGGGCGCGCTGCACATAACTATTGTGACTTTATTCATGAAAATAGTGCCAACCAGGGAAGACTCTTTAAAGCAGCAAAGACCTTACTGACAGAGTCGAAGATATTATCTCTACCAGAAGGACCCGACGCTGAAGCTGTAGCCAATGATATCGGCAAGTTCTTTGTCCAGAAGGTCAAGAACATTCATGTTAATTTAACTAATAAAGCAGTTTTCGATAGATCTGATCAATTAATAACGGACAGTCACCCGGAAGCTTCTTTTTCAGATTTTAAAATACTCTCTACTGATGATGTTAGGAACATTGTTGCTCGATCAGCGAAGAAGTCGTGCCCACTAGATCCAATGCCAACTTCGATAACTGTGAAGTGTATGGACGAGCTTCTACCTGTCATCACGTCCATGCTCAATTTGTCTCTTCAGTCGGGATATTTCGCTAAACAATTGAAGGAGGCTCTAGTCCATCCTACATTTAAAAAATGTGGACTTGATTTGAATTTTTGCGAACCTTCGTCCTATTAATATAACTTAACATTCATTTCTAAGTTAACGGAAAGTGCTGCTGCTTATCTGATGCAGTCTCACATGTCTGTCAATGGCCTGTACCCAAAATTTCAGGCTACGCCTACGTCCACACGTATACGTTTTCATAGCGTTTTCACATTGTTTCAGGTAATGAAACCATTGTTTTCTGCTCCCCTGAGGACCGAGAACAATATAAAAACGCTATGGAAACGCATACGTGTGGACGTGGTCTCAGTCGTCTTATAGGAAACAACATAGCCCTGCTGAAGGTTCATAATGACATTCTTATGAATATGAACCACAGAAATATGAACAAACAGCATGTGACACTTCTTGTTTTGCTAGACCTAAGCGCAGCGTTTGACACTGTCAACCATATGGCATTCTGCTTTTGCGTCTACAGGGCTAAATTTGGGGTTAATGGAACAGTGCTATCTTGGCTCGAGTCTTAAGCCGGTTTTCCACTAAGCGACTTTTTTCGCGCGAAGCGACTTTTTCTTTTGTCTCATGCGCTCTGAGCCGGAACTAATCAGAAATCTATTGAATTCGAACAAAAGAAAGTCGCTTCGCGCGAAAAAAATCGCCTAGTGGAAAACCGGCTTAACAATGTGTATGGTAATGGATCCGTTGGCGTTTCAAATAGGTTTTACCTTGATTCTGGTGTTCCGCAAGGATCATGTCTTGGTCCATTACTGTTTAACACCTATGCGAGTTAACTATCTAATATTATCAATCGTCATCTGCCTGATGTACACTGCTACGCAGACGACTCACAGCTGTACTTATCATTTAGCCCCAAAAGTTTGGCCAATCAGGAGGCAGCAGTCAGCGCATTAGAATGCTGTATAGAGGATATCAAAGCCTTGATGTGCTCTGATATGCTTATGTTAAATGATGACAAAACTGAATTTATTATAATCGGGACTCGGCAACAACTAAGTAAGGTTAAGATTGATCACATTACAGTTGGTGACTGTAAAATCACACCTGCTGAGTCGGTAAGGAATCTAGGTGCCTGATAAATTCTCCATGGCAACCCATATTATTAAAATGTGTGGTGCGGCATTCTATCACCTTCACAATATAAGACGTATTAGAAAGTATCTGTCGCAGAATGCGACTCGATACCTGATTCATTCGTTTATTACTTGCAGGGTGGACTATTGTAATAGTTTATTACATGGTGTACCTGTGTATCAACTAGATAAGCTGCAAAGAGTGCAGAATGCTGCCGCTATGTTGATTTTTATGGAGCATAAATTTTGTCATATTACCCCCACTTCTTTCAAAATTACACTGGCTACCTGTTAGGTTTCGCAGTAAATTCAAAAATTTCCTAATTACTTTTAAGGCTATTCATGGGTTAGCCCCTTTGTATATTAAGGATTTAATTTCGATCAAATCGTCTGTTTATACTGGGAAATATATTCTTAGATCGAATAAGGAGCTATTGCTTAAGCCTCCTTTTGGGGACCGTGCCTTCATGACGTCTGCTCCAAAGCTGTGGAATACTATTTTATGTATTGTAATTGCTGTAAATAACTAACTGTATTATTTAGAACAACATACTATATATTTTGTTGTAGAAACAAGGATTGGACAAATCCAGACTTAATGAACATTTGAAGATACATGTTAAATTCAAATTTTTCTCAGATATAGTTGTAAACAATAAATAGGTTCAAGTAGTCAATTATAAATTACCTTAATTAGTGAGATTTATAATTGTATATATATAAAGTATTTCAATAAAGTTTCCATTATTATTATTATTATTATTATTATTATTATTATTATTATTATTATTATTATTATTATTATTAGGACTAGAACGAATCGTGTATTGCAAAGGATGTTGGGATATAGTTACAAGATACAGGATATGTTGATTTCAAGAGCTTCCTTATTTTCTTTAGTTTTTCAATCTTTTGCCAAGTGGAGAATTGCTTATTTAATCTGTGGAAATAAAATTATCTAGTATATGCTATCGCTGGCGCCACTGGCGATGACCTGAAAAAGCGCGGGGAAAACTCACTGTCTTTGAATTGTGTGCTTTTCAGCTTTTTATAATGGCGATGATTGTCTGATATTAAAGCGTCTTGTACTCTTGTAATATGTAATTTCGTATTTGCTTTATTTACTTAACATCTACTCTTTTAGGCATTCAAGTTTTTTTAGCCGAGTTAATGGCTAGAAATATCATGAGTACGCTTTTGTATCCTCTTTGTAGCTACCGATCATTTATTTTGCTTTTCTTTCTGATATTAATATGATATAATATAGGCTATAATTCAATTATATATAAAAGTTTATTTAGCGAATAAATTAAAAAACATGCTTCATTTGTTTAGAGAATGACCTTTCTGGTAGGATGAAAACTGGGATGACATTCACCATAGGTAATAGTTCTGATTACCTCGAAAAAAATTTTCCCCGTTTTTTTAATCATGCCTAAAATATGTTTATACTGAATTGCATTTTTATGTTTTTGTTACTGACAGAACCCATTTTAACTGAAGGCTCCGTAGATTTTACCATTCTTGAAGATGGTTGGACTTGTGTTTCATGTGATGGCAGTAGGTTAGTTATATAAACATCTATCTGAACGATTTTGCCTTAAAAGGTCACTGTCACCGAGCGTCAAAATGTCTACCCTGTGTTACAGCCCTGAGTCAGTACGAGTAAGGTCTGTGAACACTTGCACGATTACTCTTGTTCTTGCATAAATTAAATCCCAAGTTTTGGGGGAATTAATTTATTTATTATTTTTCTATTTAAGTAAACAAAAATATTCAACGGCACAGGAACACTAACACAGCTTGCGCCAATTTCGTTAGAGACCTAAATTACAATGATAATAGAGATATTTAAATTTATAACTGAAAATATTATAATTGTTTTGTTATATACTACTCGTTTAGACAAAATTTATGTCAACTTAAAAAGTAATGACGTAGTTTTGTGGTCACTATACCCATTTTGAGATGTTTAAAGCGCCAAGGTAAATCAACGTTTGGTTTGCATTATGTGTATACCTCTTATACAGTATGATTTTGCCAGATTTGATTGTGTATATTAAGGACTTATTAACCGAGTGCGAGTTCTGTACGGGAAAGTGTTTGCCTGAGGTGTTCGTACAGACCGAGCGACGAAGGAGCGAGGTTTGTGCGATAAAACCGAGGGCAAATACTTTCCCGTACAGACCGAGCAAACAAGGTTAATAAGGAATTCATTATATGGCTATTGGTTCATTTTATTTTTAAGTTTCGAGCGTTGTTTTTGTCTTCGGAATATGCTGTTTACCTTACCTGTTAACTTTTTCGTGTCGCTTCTTGGCCTTCTTGTTTACACCAGTTCGGCTTTTATTTGTCATGTTTTTAGATAAACCAGCAATAATGTTCCAACACATTGTATTGTTCAGAATATTTGAATAAAGACACCCAGAAATTTTCTCGCCAAAATTTACAGGGCCGAGAGAAAAGCGTATTGACCAGTCTGTCAATATCGTAAAATCCCGACCTCTCGGGAACCAATCAGCCTGCGTCGTTTTGCGAACGGACCGGAAATCAAACCCAGCCATATAATAATTATCCTTATAATCTTTCCCAGTGGCAGTTTGCCAGTTGCAGACTCAACAATTTATTATTGCACGCTGTACGGTTACGATGGTAATAAGTCTTCTTTAAAGGGTATTGGCAATATAAATTAAGTTTCGCTAATTTGTAAGAACTCGCGAAATGGTAAAAGCTTTGCTGTATTTTTCTTCGTTTTCGAGATATTTCAATTTGTTTGATATCTAGATGAGATATGGTCTCTGACGTCAGGGCAGAGCATTATCACACATAGCAAACTCAGTTATACCTCCAAGTTTATCCAACAAAATCACTTGAAACTATGCATATTATCTTCGTAGTTTAAGTAATAGATACAATCATAGTCAATCGAGATATGGTCTGGAAACTCAGCTAAAGTCTTTGGTCTATCTTTTTGTTCGCCTTTATGCATTTTTGTGCACGGTGCACGGTCACTGAACACATTGTATTTTAGTGTCATGAACGAATTGTCCAATAGCAACGTTTCAGTTCAATCACTCAACCGTGCTATTTAAAGATTAATAAACCTAAAACAAAGGATGTGCACGGTGTGAGGTACGGTTCAACATAAAATCACAGCTCATTATAGGCGCTTTGAAGTTTGCCGAGTTTCCAGACCATATCTCGATTGACTATGATACAATATTCGCGACCGAACTGTATGGGATTTACAATGGTGATGGAATTGTAATGAATGAAAATGCTGTACCTGCTTATGACGTCTGAGACTCAAACTCACATCAAACAAGCTGAAATATCTCAAAGACGAAGAACGATACAAAAAGTTGTAAAAAGTGTTCCATTACAATTTCACAAGTTAGACAAACTTATATGCGTTGTCAATTTCCTTTAATTGTTTTATTCTTTAGATCTGCTCAATTTGAGCACACTATTCTGATAACAGATACCGGATCAGATGTCTTGACAGTTGACACTTGACAAGACAACAGACGACTCAAACTAATGAAGTCTAGGCTCAAACATCTTATTGAGTGGTTTGCCCGATAATATACAGCCAGGTATTTTCACGAGTTTTGATGTATTTTTCCGAGCCTTAAAAGGGCGAGGGAAAATGCGAGAAACGAAATTAGAGAAATGAGTAAATTGCTTGGTCGTATTATCGGTCAAACTATTCAATGAGATATTTATTATATGACTGTTCAGTTAAAATACATCTGCAGTTTTAATTTAGATTTGCCAGTTTGTTTGATTTTATGACTTTGAAACTGGTTAAACTGGTATAGAAGTGTGCTTTTCCCTACCTGGGAAAAGCTGCGTTGCATTGCCCATATATGGAAAAACAATACACCATTGTCATATAATAAAAAATATATAATTGTCGTGGATAAATATTTACAAGATTAAAAATATTGTTAACCATTGTGGACCAGGTACTTTACACAATTGAAAGTTCTGATAACATTGGAACAGTCCTGTTTGCTTAATTTAAAGCTTATACATGCAAAAGTGTCATGCTTCTATTTGAATTAAAGCAACTTCTTAATTTTTAAAGTTTGCATATTTTCTGTATAATTCTCAATGTACCAGGACAGTGCATGGCGAAAAATGGAAAACATTGTTTAAAACATTCTGTAATGCACTTGTAACAATAAAAAAGCTCGCTTTGCGCTGCAAGGTTCTAGAAAAATTGCCTGGTGAGTGGTGTAACAACACCTTTTTTATCTTAATACTGTATTACTAATATGGCAGCTAATAAGCTAAACTACAATGCCCTCAATGTCTTTGAGATCAATCAAGAAATCTGATTCTGCAGAAGTTTCTTGTTTTCGTTTGAGCACACATTGATCCGCAATGTTCAACAAATTGTTTTCGCTTTCATCGTCGATGAGTTGCTCAACGTTGCTATCGTGTGGCAGAATGTGAATAATTGTTGCCAAAAAGTGCGAGAAACTCAAAAAGAAACCAGTACATAAAATTGAAAAATAGAATGCAAATAAGAGCTTGATTCTGAAAAGATGAATGATTCCTTCGGTTTCCACAGCTTGGACAATATCTTTTATATTTTGTTGTTCTTGTTCCCTAAAGTCAGCCATATATAAGTTACGAACTGGAATACACAAAATTAAGCCAGCCACTAATAATAACAGCGATATCGCGATAGACTTTATTTTGAAAGCTGTGCTTTCGTTGTTGTCTTGTGCCACACTTTTCCTACGGATTACTAGATCGTCAAGAAACAGTTTGATTTGACTTCCAACTTTGACGACAAAAAGAGTTGTCACAATTATAAAGGCTAGAGAATGGATGACTGGAACCACTAGACGATAAACTGTGCTGCGAGGAAACAAAGTACACAAACCTAAAACAAATTCAACAAGAACGTATGAGTGAAATACACATGCCATCTGTATTTCGGATGTAGCTTTGTAAGAATAAAGTTGTCAGTTTGCTACTCCAGCTGTACTAAGTACTCAGGAAAACGTTCTGGAGCCCCAAACGGAAGAGAAGAATTGAATTAGCAACCTTTTGAACAAGGTTGAGCTAGCCAGCATCAACAATGTTTCATTGTTCGGCCATGATAACAATTTTGTTCCAACATTTTAATACTGTAATGCTGTGTTTTCTTCAAACATAATATTTTGTCAAGAACGAGAGTTCACTCCACATTTTTCTTTAAAAATTGAAATATAAAGATTTTCGTTATTGAAATATTTGGTCAAAATGTAATGTAAGTTTCCGGGGAAATTCGCTAGGAAAATGCACAAGAAAGTAATTGCATGGTTTTAAGGCACACTGATCAGCAAAAACTGTTGCAAAAGTATATCAACTGCATGCATGACCAACAGTGTGTAACACGACTACAGGCTTACAATGAAAACTACGCATAATACAAGGAATCTCTTAATTTAAACCTGCATGAGGTTAATTTTAAGAACCGAGAGCTAAAAGGGTCGAAATGACTCTTCAAAAGAGTAGAAATGACCCATAGTGAAGGAGTAGGCTCACATGGCGTCGAAATGACTCTTTTGCATGGAGGGGTAGGGAGATTTTATTAAATTCAGTACCGTCCGTGGTTTTATATCTGATAAAGAAACCTGATTTAAATAAACTTTATTTGATTTTCTCGGCTTGGACAACGTTTTTTTCAGACTTACTATACGCCAATGAACTTAGCAAATGAGTCGTTTTTAAAGCTATTTAAAACATTCGCAGTACGTGTTTTATCAGATCTAAAACATTCGGCTATCGCTTCGTGTTTTAAATCTGATAATGTTTTAAATATTACTTATAAATTTCGAAAAAGTATCAAAATAACTTTTCCAACACCCAATTGCATCACCAAGTAAAGCGTAATACATGCATGATGTTACCGTTATACGAATAGCCTCCTTTACAGACGTTCTTAGGGTCGTTCGTTTAAATTTCCTCCCCACTAACGTTTGCTCACCCAAGCAATACATTCCACCCCTTTGTGTACAATGAACTAATGAGATTAGAGTATTGATCACTGCTAAATAACGCAAGACTTTGCCGAGCAACAGAGGAGGAGGCTGGAAGTTTAAACGTACGACCCTACGAACGTCTGCGAAGAAAACCATTATACAAATGCCATGTCGTTTTATTCTCCTAAATCAATGTTTTTGTTTTTCATTTAACGTGGCAAAGCCCGCAATATATATGACGTCAATTTTAGTTCGTAGAATTTGGTGTAAATCTTTGTAAAACTGACTTACAATTGCTTTACCGTATATTACATGCATTTGTTCTAAAAGCTTTTTTCTGTTTTGACATATATGTCTATATGGTTTTATAATAAATAGTTAAAAAGGAAGGCCCATTCTTTCAAAGCTTTTATAAAGGTCTAAAGCTTTAATTATTTATCAGTGAACGCGTGGTGCAGAGACTCGATTAAGAAAGATTGTCTAATTCAGTCATCATTTTTAGTCTCTGTCCTAATTGTACAGACATCAAAAACTTCGTTTACCTTTTGTTATCTTGATTTGAGTGACCAGAATGGATTTTTGACGTGTGGTGAAACGTCTGTAATCTTTTCTCCTTGTGACGGAATCTTTTATGGCTTTCGAAAACCTTCCTTGAAACCCAGCGTTGTCGAGTCTATTTTGAACGATCGCGTGATTGCTTACTACAACATTCACATCTACTCTCTCAAGTCCCACTTGGAGGATAGCACTAAGAAAATAAAACAGCCATACGCATGCTATAGTTGCGGCAACCATCTTGAGTGTCTGCTGACGACTTTCGTAACACGAATAACACATCAGGAAAAACTTTAAAAATATTCTTGTAACGGAGTTGTGAAAGTTTTGACGTCGACTTGCTGTCCTGTGGTTGATTTCGGGCTTGTAAAGTATATTATGTTGCTTTGTAGACCGGTGTTAACGGGGCGTTACCAGCGTATGCAAATGTTTGTTTTCACAAAAGCGATCTACGATGATATAGCGACAAAAACAAAAGGTTATATAATGAACTTTGGTTTTATAGCCTTGTGGAAGTAATTAAATTACTAATAACTGCGGTAAGACGATATTAATTGCTATTTCGTGATCGCGTCTATCACGCACTCTTCTCTATTTAGACTATCAGAATTTCAGATTGAGTGAATAATATTCAGGCACGAAGATTTTCTGCATTTTCTTATAGTATAATCTTTATACACTTACTTCTATTTCCCAGATCTGCTCAGCTATGATTTACTGACCGTTAATCAGGACATCGTATATTATATGCTTTAAGTATTTTGTAAGACCTTTAAAAGCAACCATAGCTTCGACAACATGAGGGATAATGGAGTAACGCCGAAGTAAACTAACAGCTTGTGCCGTTCCTTGCCACAACGTTGTCTTGAAAACGTGAAACGCTTCAGTTGACGTTCATAGTCACAAGTCAACACAATTGGGCCCGTTTACACTATTACGGTACGGTCAGTCTTCCGTTGAAAAATCACTACGTTTCTTTGTTGTGTTCACACTATTCCAGAGTGGTTTACCGTAGCGTAGTCACTACGCTTAGCACTCCGGCTGCAAATCACTACGCTGCTATGGTAAATTTACCGTACCGTCATAGTGTAAACAGACGATTTTTTTGTTACGGAACGCTCACCCCAATCCGGCCTTATTGTTTCTACGAGAAATCCAACATGGTAAAATAGCTCGAAATAACCTTAACACACTGAAATAAACAAATACACTTGCCTGTATTGTTTGTACTGAGTTTGCGATGATATGTTGGTTAAGTTTTGTGATTGCTCCAGAATAACAACCCGTCAATATTATTACGGGTTTGTCTGCAGCAATCACGAAACTCTTCAAACCAACATATCATCGCAAATTCGCCACAAACAACAACCCAAGGCAAGTGTATTTTGTTTATTTCAGTATGTTAAGGTTATTTTGAGCTAGTTTAGCATGTTGGATTTCTCGTAGAGACAATAAATTGTATTTACTTGTACAAGTACAACGGCTTATTTAATGATTCAGTTCATTCAAATATTTAAGCGAAGGTTATATGGCGGGAAATTAAAATTTTCCAAATATATTGGAATATTTTCTCCACGATCGGAAATTGCGGCTGTCGATGTGCCTAATCCAGGCTGACCTGTTTTAGCTGCGCATGCGTAGAACGAATATCTTGCGTGCAAACGTTCATCAATACACGTTCAACAGGAGCGAAGACACCCCGAGCTCAAAGTCAAACATCTCCGCTCAAAATCGTCACTCGACCATAATTCTTCCACGAGCACATAGCACGAAAGTTGGGCTTGCCATAGAATACGATTTGTTGACAACTCGTGGGATTTTCGCGATGTACGAACCCATTACCCTTCTCAAATTCATCAGTTTCAAATGTCCTTAGAACTCACTTGAGCCAGCACGCACGTGGACTGCGAACTGCCCCATGAAAGTGGCCGATTTTCTGTGCGATTTCCGATCGTGACGTGATTCCAGCCTTTGCCAGGGCATTTGGTCGGCCTGCTCGCTTCTTTCCTCACACACCCTGGGGACGAGGTTGACAAACAGCCAGCGGTTTGCTGTTTGCCGCAACAACCATAATCGACTTTAGCATGACGGTCCACTTCGCCGGCATTTTGGTAAATATTCAAAATGGCGAGCGCTTTATTAGCTAATCTAATATATAATTCAATGTTAAACGTTAAAAATTTAACAATTACGTAGCAAACAAATGCAAAACTAAATTTTAGCCTTAAACGCGAGTTTATTTATGTCACTTACCGCTAGAAGGGCTCCTAGACGTTGAAACGTGAACCGTGAACGGCAAACGCGACGGCAAGACCACGGCCACGTGACATCTTGAGGTTTGCCGTTTGCCAGAAAAAACGCCATGCTAAATGTTCGTTTTGTACGTTGGTCGTCGTGACGTTCGCGTTGTGCTTGCTTAAGGTCCCTAATATCTATACTGAACGCATATTATAGTATAGAAGTAAAGTATTTGCATTTTGTTATTCATTTTAAAGATGTTGCATGTTGGCAACGTCATGCAATAAACCATATTAAAATCAATTATTGTGTTTTTTGTCGTTGTTATTTTGTATTTCGGCGATCAGGTATAATAAAGGCCCTGTTATATAGTGCACTGCATGCCACTGTTTCATCATGCTCGTATATGCCGTAACTTTGCCTTGTACAACTTGGGTCGCCTACTTGCCTCAGGAAAATCGCTGGCATAAGCTGGCATGTATTCACTGTTTACTTTTTCGTGCTTGCCGAGATATCTCATCTGAAAAAAATCGTCTGGCGTTAACGTTAGAGAAAAAAAGGTTGTCTTACAACAACAATGCCCGTGAAACGGTTATAACAGAACTTGAAGATGAACAACCAAAGTACAAAACAAAACATATAAGCCGTGCATGTATGCAACAGTCCAAAGGAGGAAGCACGGAGAGGACGTTTTCATGAAATGCATCGTGTTTTACCAGGGGTTACAACTTACAAACACTCGAGAAGAACAAAAATCACTCGGCCTATATACGTACCTCGTGATTTTCATTATTCTCTCATGTTTCACAAACACTGCAGAACAATGAAACTTACTCACCTCGTGATTTTCACTGTCCTCTGTGTTTGTAACCC
Source organism: Corallium rubrum (assembly GCA_964035015.1). Taxonomy (NCBI): domain Eukaryota; kingdom Metazoa; phylum Cnidaria; class Anthozoa; order Scleralcyonacea; family Coralliidae; genus Corallium; species Corallium rubrum. Next base: position 31,696 of record CAXIUP010000197.1, on the reverse strand, counting down.
CTGATAAAACACTCTCACTTATGAAATATTACTTATCAGGTGTACACGAGTTTATGAAATAGCTTCTCAATCGTCAATTATAGTAGAGGGACTTGATGATATTGGTGCATATTAGGTCTAATCTATTAGATTAGACAATGGTTTCACGTTGAGTTTACAATTAAGAAATGTGTTAATTGCTGCGAGCCGTAAGGCGAGCAGCTCACTAATCTTGACGAGGTCTGGACCGAGTTTATATGCGTTCACAAACTCGATTCTTAGGATTTCATGGGCGATGATCTTCGGTATACGCAAAGTTTACCGATCAGCGGCAGGCATTATTAAAGATGGCAACATTAAAGACGGCAACAGCCGTTATTGTTGCAAATCAACAACCTAAAATTGCATAGATTGCCGTTCTTCACTTCAAGCAAGAGTGCTGACGCCATCACTCTTTAATGGCTCGATTTTATACGCGTGATGTCCATGTTGAGGAAAACGTCGCATGCTTAAGCTCTTTAATTGAAAATGCTTCGGACAATAACAAGTATTTTACTACTAAATAGTAAATGGTAGCAACTCGCAGCATTTCACTTTTGATAAAAACTTCTAGTATATAAACGGTTCTTCGTTTGCTGATTTCTTAATTATAAATTCAGTTAGCGCGACCTTTACCGGGTTTCAAAACACATACACATGACCAAATATTTTTCTCTGATTGACTAATTAGCTCATGAATTATTCATGAGTTTGAGAAGCTTATACAATATAGGAGTTTATGGTATAGTCTAACGGGAGAGTATATCGGCCACGACTCAACGGGGGTATTGACCAATCACATAATGTTGAAACAACATGTATTATTCATTATTCTATTTATTGCTTAATCAAAATATTTTAACCAGAATAAAGTTACTTTAAAGCCATACATACTGATTTTTTAAATTAAAGAGAAAACATACATTATTCATTAATCATATAATGATTTCACGACTTCAAGATCGACATTATATCATTTCGGTTCACACTCATGCAATATCAAAAAAATTAAGCACATTATGCCTGCAGTTAGAGTTTCAGCATGTTGGCAAGTAGTTTTCTGACTTCCTTGCTATAGTTTCATCTTTTTCAGTTGTTTTAATCTGATATACTTCTTGGTGAGTTGATTCATCATTTCGACAGACACAACAGCAAAAGAACTCGACCATTCTCCAACCAAACGATTTTCTCATCAGTTTCTTGTCATTCTTACTTTTCGCGGAACTGTTTTTCTTCTCTTCTTTCTTCTTCTTCTTACCACATTGCTTATTTATCTTTTGTTCTGTGTTATCTTTCTTATTTTTCTCCTCATTCTTCTTTTTGGTTTTCTTCATCTTCTTTTCTTCTTTCCTGTCTTTGCTTTGAGGATAAGAAGTCAATGTTTCGTGGCAAGGGACAACGTACCTTTCATCTATGGCAAGTAAATGAAATATAAGAAGTGTTACATATATATGCATGCACATTTTACTTTAGATAACGTAGCAATAATCTTTTAATTCTTTGAAAGTTTGCATGGCGATAATAGTATTCATTTATTTATCATTCCATTTGTAATTAGTTTGTAATGTTTGTAAATATTTAATCATCAATCGAACACTAATATATTTTCCCGTAATTTTTATACACTCTCCAGAAACTCTTTCACTCCTTCACTCCATGATGTTAAATTTTTTTTCAAAATTTGTAGTTGAAGTAGCCCAAATCTAGCTTTATGGTTTCTATTTGGGCTTCCTTGCCTTAATTTATTTATGTTGTATACTGTATTTTGTGGCAGAATTAAAATTCAATTCAATTCGGGATAAGTTTTGTGGAACATCACGTTCAATATTTATTTGCTAAACTATCAGTTGTAGTTTATAAATGACGTTAGCCAACAGCTTGTTGTTATCTTGCTCTGATGAAGGCCTGAAGCAATAGGCCGAAAGCTTAGCAAATAAATATTAAACGTGGTGAATAGTCTTTTAGTTAAGACATGCCTAATGATTTAGAATCACATGTTATTTGCTGTATAAAAAAGCTCTAACAAGGGTGGCGGACGCGGGAGGGGGATGCGGGGGTGGGGGAGGGGGGGGGGGGGAGATGCATAGTTTCCAATAATTTTGCAACGGAAGCTAGGCTATAAAAATCGTCTTTTAATATTTTTCTACGTATTTTAAAAATGCACCAGAGCACAACGTAAAGTCACTAAAGTTAAACGTACCTTGACAATTCTGGAGAATTTTCAACTCGTTACAATTTCCATTAATACCATTGACATTGGACGGTCTAGTCACATAAAGATCTTCTCCATATTTACTTTGTTTGTAGTTATTACCCTGATCGCTGATTTTGGTCAAATCTTCAGCATCAGACTCTTCCTCATTAGGTTGACCCCCGGCTTGGACCAACCATTGAAAAAGATGCTCTTCCCCGCCACAAGGTAGATCTCGGACTGTTTTCCACGATTTATCAGGAGTCTTATGGTTGCCTAGTAGATCATGACCTTGTAAATCATCGGATGCACCCGGCTGTACTGCAATAGACGATTCAGGGGCAGGTAGACAATCCAGCTTGTTGTATAAATGCGGAGAAGTCCTTTCTTCAGGGACTGAAACAGCGGTCTTTTTGGAAACTTTATGAAGAGGCTCATCTTTAAAGGTTAGAACACTGCGTTTGTTCCACCATCCGGGAAGAGATACTTTGTTGGTAAGTGGAAGTCCGGCACTCTTCCACACGTCATCAAAGGTCTCTTCTCGGAGTGGTGAAACATTGTCAACGCTCCACCTATTAAGATGGGTCTCTTCATCGACAACTGATGTTCTGAGTTCATCAAAATGGATATTGTTTAGTTCGACTGGACATTTGTTGTCCACAGCAGACTGAAGTTCTGAGTTGGGTGTCGCGACAGGACAATTGGTGTCCACTTCAGGCTGAAGTTCCGCGTTGGTTAGTCCAACAGGACAATTGATGTCAACAACAGGCTGAAGTTCTGCGTTGGTTGATGCGACAGGACAATTGATGTCAACAACAGGCTGAAGTTCCGTGTCGGTTGACGCGACAGGACAATTGATGTCAAAAACAGGCTGAAGTACTGCGTTGGTTGACGCGACAGGACAATTGATGTCAACAACAGGCTGAAGTTCCGTGTCGGTTGACGCGACAGGACAATTGATGTCAACAACAGTCTGAAGTTCCGCGTTGGATGACGTGACAGGACAATTGGTGTCAACAACAGGCTGAAGTTCCATGTCGGTTGACGCGACAGGACAACTGATGTCAACAACAGGCTGAAGTACTGCGTTGGGTGACGCGACAGGACAATTGATGTCAACAACAGGCTGAAGTTCCGTGTCGGTTGACGCGACAGGACAATTGATGTCAACAACAGTCTGAAGTTCCGCGTTGGATGACGTGACAGGACAATTGGTGTCAACAACAGGCTGAAGTTCCATGTCGGTTGACGCGACAGGACAATTGATGTCAACAACAGTCTGAAGTTCTGCGTTGGTTGACGCGACAGGACAATTGATGTCAACAACAGGCTGAAGTTCCATGTCGGTTGACGCGACAGGACAATTGATGTCAACAACAGGCTGAAGTACTGCGTTGGGTGACGCGACAGGACAATTGATGTCAACAACAGGCTGAAGTTCCATGTCGGTTGACGCGACAGGACAATTGATGTCAACAACAGTCTGAAGTTCTGCGTTGGTTGACGTGACAGGACAATTGGTGTCAACAACAGGCTGAAGTTCCATGTCGGTTGACGCGACAGGACAATTGATGTCAACAACAGGCTGAAGTACTGCGTTGGGTGACGCGACAGGACAATTGATGTCAACAACAGGCTGAAGTTCCGTGTCGGTTGACGCGACAGGACAATTGATGTCAACAACAGTCTGAAGTTCCGCGTTGGATGACGTGACAGGACAATTGGTGTCAACAACAGGCTGAAGTTCCATGTCGGTTGACGCGACAGGACAATTGATGTCAACAACAGGCTGAAGTACTGCGTTGGGTGACGCGACAGGACAATTGATGTCAACAACAGGCTGAAGTTCCGTGTCGGTTGACGCGACAGGACAATTGATGTCAACAACAGTCTGAAGTTCCGCGTTGGATGACGTGACAGGACAATTGGTGTCAACAACAGGCTGAAGTTCCATGTCGGTTGACGCGACAGGACAATTGATGTCAACAACAGTCTGAAGTTCTGCGTTGGTTGACGTGACAGGACAATTGGTGTCAACAACAGGCTGAAGTACTGCGTTGGGTGACGCAACAGGACAATTGATGTCAACAACAGGCTGAAGTTCCGTGTCGGTTGACGCGACAGGACAATTGATGTCAACAACAGTCTGAAGTTCTGCGTTGGTTGACGCGACAGGACGATTGATGTCAACAACAGTCTGAAGTTCCGTGTTGGTTTGTGCGACAGGACAATGGATGTCAACAACAGTCTGAAGTTCCGTGTTGGTTGGCGCGACAGGACAATTGATGTCAACAACAGCTAGCTGAAGTTCCGTGTTGGTTTGTGCGACAGGACAATGGATGTCAACAACAGTCTGAAGTTCCGTGTTGGTTTGTGCGACAGGACAATTGGTGTCAAGAACAGGCTGAAGTTCTGCGTTACTTTGGGCGACAGGACAACGGTTGTCAACAACTGGCTGAAGTTTCGCGCTGGTTTGTGCGACAGGACAATTGCAATTGGTGTCAAGAACAGCGTTGGATACCGCGACAGGAGAATTATTGGTGTCCACACCAGGATGAAGATCGTTTTTTGTTACTTTGACAGGTCTATTGTGATACCTATTAGGCTGGAAATCCGGCCGTTCGTTTAGCAAATAATCATCAAAGATATTGTTTCCCATATCTATAGTGTGAAAGAATAGTATTAATGACATGCTTCATAATGCATAATGTATACTAATTGATAATGTTAATATGCATAAACCAACTAACTGATTATTACATATCTTGCATTCTGATTAGCTGAGTCATTCACTATCTATTGGCGATAGACCATTATAGTAGCAAAAGAGTCCCTTTAAAAATGCAAAACAATGACAGAAAACTTGTTTTTTCTAGGCTTCAGTTTGTTTCATTAAAATAATATTTTGTGCCACTATATTTTGAAAGATATTGAACAATTTTGAGAAATTTTGAAAAACTTTAGAAAAATTTTGAAATACTTTGAAAAACTTTGACACATTTTGAAAAATTTTAAATCGCGAAATCGCAAAATCCAAAATCGCAAAATTGAAAAACCGAAAAATTGGAAACTTCAAAAGTTTAAAATTGCCAAATCACAAAACCACAAAATTCCAACTGATCGCAAAATCACAACTGATCGCAAAATTGCAAAATTGAATAATCGCAAAATTGCTAAATTGCAAAATTTTTATAATTTATGAAAACTTTGGAAAAAATATTTTTTAAAAATTTAAAAACTTTGACACATTTTGAAAAATTTTAAATCGCGAAATCGCAAATTCCAAAACCGAAAAATTGGAAAGCTCAAAAATGTTAAAATTGTAAAATTGTAAAATTGCAAAACAGCAAAATTGAAATAGGTCACGCAGTTAAACCCAAATCGGTCGTTAAATTTTTGGAATTAATATATAAACCTGCCGGTTTCGTCGGTAAATCATGGGATTCCTTGGTAGATTTTGAAACACAACCCCAATCAAAACTCAGTTTTGTAATTAATGTACTGTTAGTATGTGCTTTCGGTGCTTGTAAAGTCTGCTAAAAGTTATAACAAACTAGGACAAATGGCAACCGGGATTTGGAGACTGAACTGCATGGCGATGATTGCAAGAGTAAATAAAATCCCAATTACCAAAATAGATTCACCAACGACGAAAACTTTTTATTAAAATTCAGAAGTCAGAACAAAATACCATAAAACTCGAAAATTGACAAATGCAAAATTACTTGCATGTTGACAACCTCGTACCCAGCAAGGAGCTGCTGACGATTTGCTGACGTTGCACTGAGCAAAAAATTTAATACGGGAGGGGGGGGGGGGTTCTTTGTGTGCAATTGTTATCTCTTCGGACGTGCCGGCTAATCTAGTTGTTAAAAACTGAAATGTTTCTACCTGGTTGTCGATTATCATTGCAAACACTTAATACTGGTCAATAATTACTTATTTAAAAATGGAGACATCAATTGAAGATTACTCATATTGGAGATTTCATGCCTAAAACATGCCATGATTTCATGCCTAAAACATTGTCTTCGATTTATCGCTTTGGAATATTAAAGCAGGTTAGTTTTCGCACTTTGTTTTTTTTAACAGTGGCAGGTCGATATCAAACAGTTTGAAGTCTGGGATCTTCATTTGGTACCAAAAAAATTAAGTTATTTGCCATTTTTGGCATGCTTGGCCAAACGGAAAAGATTTTCTGACTGAAATAATTGATTGAATTGTCTAAAATAATTACTAGGCTACGACTTGTTGTTTTATTTACTTTTTTGTTGTATCATGCAAGGTCGTTCAAAATATCTCTGGGCTAGCTTGTTGAAGTTTACTGTGAAACAAGATTCTCAGGTAAAAAGTGTTGGCTGTTGAGTATACAGCACAACATTGTTTACTTTTATATTATCGTTAAAACACAAGTTAGTTTATATAAAGAAGTTAAGTTTTGTCGAAGAAGTATGCAGAAGAGTTTTTCAGTTCTGTTTTAATAAGCGTTTGTACGCTTCGTTTCAATAACATTTCTTACAAAATTCAAATATGCTTAAGCCTCAAACGCCAAGATATAGTTACACAGCAAAATCAACTGCTGTTTTGTATAATTTTAATGATATCAGCGATTCAAGAAGGGGAGAGCCGGAAACATGAATTAACTAATAAACAGATAGTTTATATTGTGAGTTTCAGGAGTTTTTCATTTTGATGAGTTTCTGTCGATTATTGTCGGAAAGGATAGTGGGTTTTACTTTTGTCAAAATCGGTCGCAAAAACATATAAAAACATCAATAACTTAACAAATTAAAAGCTGGTTACCACTCAGGATATATTTCATCTGACAGGAACGGATAGAAAAGTTTTTATTGTCTTAAAATCATTAATAGTTCCGTACGCAAGCTCATAAGACAAAAGAAACTTTCCTGTCCTGTTCCTGCACTGAGAAAAGTTTTCCCGAGTGAAAACCAAAATCTTTTTCAAATGCCGTTGAGGAGTGGAAGTATAAGCTGCATCTTTTAACTCTAGTAAAAGTGGCTTGGCTTTCAGAAATAACATAATATGTTTTTACATTCAATGAGAAATATTGCGAGTGATAATATTTATAATAAAAGCAGGAAAATTATAACGCTGACGCTAGCCGACTCGGAACACAATAGAGAGCTTAAGCAAGCGGCGTTTTTGACAACACGGACGTCAACCGGAAGTAAACTGTCGTTGTTTTCGCGGGGTTTGAGGACATCACGTCCGTGAAGTCAAGTCACCGACGCCAAACCTCAAGTTTTGCGGTACGTGTTGATGATCAAGAACGCCTCAAGGTAAGTGTAATTTCTGGACCAAATTTTACATCTTTTGCAGTAAAACGTTCATAGATAGTGTTCTCAAATGCATATTTTACTGAATCTTTAGAAGCAAATTCATGTCAACTATTTTTACGGCAGATACAGCTTCGATTAATAAACCGATGTTTTACAGTAGATGTCTTCTGTTTCTAGTTCCTCCAAAAGCATTTTCATAGATATATTTCATTTAAAAGCTGGTGTAGTTGGTCGTTTTACTCGTTTATCCATCTTTACTGCTTGTGTAACACTTGTTAGCAAGACATTTTGAAATGAAATTGTGTTCACAAGATCATGCATTTTGTTTGAGAGAGATATCACTTCGATAATGGGCCAATTGCAGAACTGCAAAGCATCATGGTAGTTTAGTTACAGGGCAGAATTTTTCAACATGGCGATTGTATTTTTCGAACGAGGGAAGGTGCTAAACACACGAGAATTGGAAGAAAAGTTTTATCATTTTCGCTTCGATTAAAGTTTATATCAAATCTGTACATCTTGTTTTATATTTCTACCGAATCTTGGGTTTCTACGAGCGAGTGTAGTTGAAATATTCAACACGGCGTACAGAGTCGCTGAAGCGGGGAATGGCTTCGATCCGAGGTAGTCAGACACAAATTTTGGAATGTTTCACAATATAAAGGTAAGTACTGCATTAAATTATTTTCAAGATAAGGAACACGTTGTGACTCATTGTTTGCCTGAAAAATTCGGCGATCGATTTAATTCTAGAGACTTGAGAGACAAAAATGTTTGCACACTTGACTGTCCCGAAACAACACATGTTTGATCAAACGTTCTTTTCACAAACCAAAACATTGAGGTTGTTTGGCGCGAAAAATAAAAACAGTTGCTGTTTGAAATACCGAGCTTTCACACTTCAAAGGTTTTCGCTGTTACAAAAAAGATTTAAAAAGTACTTTTAAGTACTATTAACATGCACACAACTGTTACAACAGTGGCATGTTCCTAATACTAGTGAGAAACTTGATACTGCATTGCTTTTTCATCAAGTTAAAATAAGCAAGGCAACTGCGAAGACAGAAAAACATTACACAGCAGACTACAACAACCCAGCACCTGCTTTTGCTAAACATGTAAATGTTGATGACTTAAGAAAACTTGAGGGTGGTTTGAAAACTGTTGGAACTTGTGATTATTTACAGGGCCTTTTAGCATCCAATAATTGTGAACCATTTCAATACCAAGAATTTCTTGAGGAATTGCCTTCAAAAAAGGCATTCAATGATGCAAACCTATTTGCAAATCAAATGTACAATATTGAAATAAGGGAATCTATACTGGAACAAATTACTGTTCCTAACTTTGCGGAAGTGTGCAAACATTTTCCTTCTCCAGAGTATACACCATATACTGAAAACATTCTTTTTACAACCAAAGAACAAATGGTTGACATTGAATGTAATACAAGAGGTCAGTCACAGAGCAAACTTTGGTTTCATGAACGAAGAGGTCGTTTAACTGCCTCACATTTTGGTACAGTAATGAAACGAAGAGAAAATGTTTTCCCCACATCACTACTTAGCAAAATCCAATTACCAGCAAGTAATGTTACAAAGCCCCCAGAAGCATGTCAGTGAGGCAACAGTAATGAGCAGACTGCCATTGAAAAATATTTGGAACAAAAGAATTTTAATGAACTAATAATGACTGCATGTGTTCAGTGTGGGTTAATTATTAACACAGAAGCTCCATGGTGTTATATGATTCTGCAGAGCCAACATCATTTGGGATAGGTGAGGTGAAGTGCCCCTTCTCAAAAAGAGAAATGACAATTAAAGAAGCCTGTGAGGTTGACTCATCATTTTATTTACATGAACTGAATGGAAAACTAAAGCGAAACCATCATCATTTTTACCAAATGCAAGGTGTTATGTCTGCATGCAAAGTTAATTGGGGAGACATTATTGTTTATACAAGCAAAGAAGTATTTAGTGAGAGAATTTACTTTGACCATGAATTATGGTACAAAACAATGTTACCAAAACTTACTTTATTTTATTTCACATACATTTATCCTAAACTAGTTACTTAAGAAAACATTTAAAAACAATTGTCTGATATTTCATTCTGATTCACACTTGTCGTTTAGTAAAGGTGGGTAAAATAGAGTGAGGTAAGAACAAATTACCCATATTTTGTTCAAGTCTGATGACATCTTCAGTGGAAAGACATTTTTTATAATTCTAAAACTCTTTATGCGTTGTATTGCTCTTTCCACATGCACTCTCAGAGCCGCAATCGTTCGTGTATCATTTTCAGCACTGAGTGAAAGTTGACTTGCACCATTCAGAAAAGGTGGTATGTTGAGCCCAACACCAGCAGGCATATCATCTGCTATATCAAAACCCCTGTCTGCCATTATGTCATCTCCTGACTCAAGCAAAGTGAGAATGCCACAATCTTTGGTCACTTGTTTATCGGAAGTCCTCCCAGCATACAATTCTGATACAAATGTTGGGTACCCAGCAGGAGAAATCCCTAGCAACCCTTTAGCAGTATTGTGATTTTTATATGACGAAAATGTTGCAGACTGACTTCTAAATGATGTTGGCATTTCAATAAGTAGTTCTGTACAATCAATAATTACACGGGTATTTGGGTAGGTTTCTTTGAAAGGCTGTGGCATAGTTTGTTGTATATAATCATGTGATGCCCAAATGGGTAGGGCTTTTAACTTGTGATAGAGAAACTCTAACCAAGTAGCCCAGGTACGGGAAACATGTGCTTCTGAAATGCCAAATCGGTGAGCAATGTCAGCCCCCATAAGACCACAACGTAGGCGAACCATAACCATAAACAACTCTTGCTCTGGCGACATTGACCTTTTTCGCCCCAGCTTTTCTTCTGATTCTGCCGAATATTCTACCTTGTTACTCGAACCAGCATAACTTAAGAAATTACATGCTGGTTGCAGAAAGTCAAAGAAAACTTTAAATGTTGCATAATTTTGAAAACCAGTGTAGAATTTAAAATTTGTGTCACTGGCAAGTACATGCTCTATTCGCAGTACACACTGTTCGTATTTAGATGATAACTCATCATATTTTCTTTTTAAAGCTGCATGTTCAGTTTTTAATTTTTCATTGATTAACTCTTGTGCCTCTATGCCAGTTGTTTGTTGTTCAACTTGTTCAGACTGGGTTGTTTCAGTAGTAGTGTCATTGTCTAAAACATGTTCCCTTACTTTGCTACTGTTTACAGTTTGTCTACCAGATATTTTAAGGACAGTTGGTAATGCACCAAAGGATTTCTTTCCACCGGGAAAGTGTAAGGAACACACTTTGTGGCTTTTTAATGGTTGTCTTTGTATTCCCAATAAATTCAGCCATATTTCCTTTAAGCTCGAATCCAGAGGAAATTTATGGAAGGATAATTCCGGATTTTTTACACTGTTGCTTCGACAAAGTGGCACACAACAGGTAGTTCCCCCGCACTTTTTACCTTTAGGCACTTTTTCCGTTTCACTTGCCATATTTATCAAAACAGACCGTAAACAAAACGGCTCGAAACTTTCCAAAATATACTCGAAACAAGCGAGGTTGCTTTAAATTAGACTCGCGTAAATATGTTGTAGTTAAAAATCTCCAGTAAGACACTTGAACAGCAGTGAATAGTACTTAAAAGTACTTTTTAAATCTTTTTTGTAACAGCGAAAACCTTTGAAATGTGAAAGCTCGGTATTTCAAACAGCAACTGTTTTTATTTTTCGCGCCAAACAACCTCAATGTTTTGGTTTGTGAAAAGAACGTTTGATCAAACATGTGTTGTTTCGGGACAGTCAAGTGTGCAAACATTTTTGTCTCTCAAGTCTCTAGAATTAAATCGATCGCCGAATTTTTCAGGCAAACAATGAGTCACAACGTGTTCCTTATCTTGAAAATAATTTAATGCAGTACTTACCTTTATATTGTGAAATATTCCAAAATTTGTGTCTGACTACCTCGGATCGAAGCCATTCCCCGCTTCAGCGACTCTGTACGCCGTGTTGAATATTTCAACTACACTCGCTCGTAGAAACCCAAGATTCGGTAGAAATATAAAACAAGACGGACAGATTTGATATAAACTTTAATCGAAGCGAAAATGATAAAACTTTTCTTCCAATTCTCGTGTGTTTAGCACCTTCCCTCGTTCGAAAAATACAATCGCCATGTTGAAAAATTCTGCCGTGTAACTAAACTACCATGATGCTTTGCAGTTCTGCAATTGGTCCATTCAAATTTCAGAATTTCCCACAACGAATATTATAATTTTTACAAACAAGTTTCAGGCAGTTGTGTTTTCTAAAGTTTATAGTTTATCAAAAATTTGAAGCATTTTACCCGTAGAAATAATCTAGAAGAGTGTTACTTGATATTAAAAACTAGTTTTCTGGGCAGTTTTGTTTGCTTGGAAGCGTCGAGTCCTTTTATAATTGAGCAAAGCAAAACGATAGCTATATAAGTTTTCAAAGTTATCTCGTTGCATAAGCTCATGCAGAAGCTGGCGGAAATTTTGGGGTTTTAGCAAATCACAGGTTTATACATTGTCTTGTAAGAATGTCTGATTTTAAGATGTCCAATAACAATTGCATTTCACAATTGTCTAATCGAAATGCAGTCCGTATGATATTCTATTTTTTACATTTAAACATCCAAATGCTTGTTCGGCCTCGAGCATTTCATAAGAAAATATCAATTAGTTGTAGTTTATCCTGATTCATTAAAAACTGCCTCGAACTCTCAATAGTTTCTGAATTTTAACTTAATTTACAATTTGTTTTACTTGATATCCTAAGTTCATGCACATTCTAAATTACATTTTCTGATGGTGTTCCATAGTGTAGCTTGTAATTTATTTTTTGTATATTTATAATAACAGCTAACACTACAAAGGAACATCTGAAGGAAGTGGATGGAAACAGCTAGAGTAAGCTATAAAAGGCTGGACTGCGTGGGTAAACAATTGAGACAACTATCAAGTCAAGCCCAAGGACTTATGTACTATGGTGTTATGCAATTCAATATTATGGCACTACAAGTGATTTTATTTTCTGTACTCTTTAAACTGTCATTGTTCAAACAATGTATTACTGTATAATTAATATAATTAATCAGGATGCAGTAATTTTGTCATGTATATTATTATACAGTTAACATTTATTGTAACATAAAAATCTAGTTTGCAGGATTATAACTCTCTGTGGCATTCATGAAATAAACTATTGTTGTACTTTTTGGTTTTCTAATTTAGGCCAATGACCCCCTATATTCCACTTCTGAAACTGTTTTATACATCTCTTCATTAGCTGGGTGGAAAGAGTTTGCTTACATGCTTGTTAGCACAGATGATTATTGGTTTGTTTAAAAAGTAAAATCATCTAATAGAGTATAGACGTTCTTGCATCAAGAACGCGAGTTGCTTAACGAAAACACGCGACGCCACGAACGCCGCTTTAGATCCAGTCTACTCGCGGACATCTGACGTCCGTGTTGTCAAAAACGTCGCTTGCTTAAGCTCTTTAATATTACACTTTGCCTCCCCCTCTCAGAAAAAAAAATTAATTGTCAGTTGTTTGCTGTACAAGCTGTGTTAGTTGGTAATACTCAGAAAACCTCTGAGCTCTAAGCGGGACTGTCAGTTGTTTGCTTGTACAGCAAACAACTGACAATTATTACTAACATCAACCTGCAATTTCTGAAACTAACTAAAAAAAAAATTGCTACCTCCTAGGGTCTTTCTCTCGCTGGAGAGAAAACCCTGGGTACGAGGTTGGCATGTTGATTGGTTACTTGCGCTTACATGTGATTGGTCGCTTTGTTACTTAGCAACAGTGAACCAAATCTGACTTGTTTTTCAACAAATGTGTAATTTATAGGTTTTTATCTTTTTTGTTGATTTTGGACTAATTTAAACTATCGAAAGACTTTAAACTTTTAGTCAAGCCAGAGGACAGATAGATATCAGTTGTGATAATAAAAAAAAGTCACAGGTACAGCGACAGAGCGAGGGAAATTGGAGTGTTGCCAAGCACTGAGTGAGGACTCAGTGATATTAAAGGTACATGTACTTAAAACATTTTCTGGATATAACAGCTCTTGTATAACTTTGCCCTTTATATTATTAACAAGTAATTAATACATGGTTCGTCGTAAAATTAAGATTTAGTTTTACCTGTGTTTTCATAGCTTCCGAATTGGAAGAAATTGCTCTCCTCGCAAAAAAATTGAAATGCATGCGAAAATATACCTAATATACTAATCGCGGTGATAAATTACTTTAAAATAAAACAAATAAAAACTGAAATCCGATATAAACAAACATTAATTCAAAGAATCCCAGTCGATAAATGCTTTTCAATTGAGACCGTCGGTGATAACATGTTTATATATGTAAATTATACTTTTATAAAATCTTATTGTTTTTACCTTGTTTCTGGTTACTTTGCAGATAAGCTACACCATTACGAAACAGTTCCTTTTGTGTTCTTCCATAAACTACACGCAATTTTACTTCCGCGATAAAGTTATCAACAAAATGATTTCCTTCTACCCCGTGCCTTGCTCTTTCTAAACTTTTTAAAAATCGGATGTCTTCAACTAAATTCCACAAAATCATCTTGTATTCTTCGTGAGCCCAAAGAGTTGTGTTTGTAACCTTGACATTATTCATTTTCGCAACAAAAGCTTTAAAAAATCTAATTTAAACTGCTGTGCTAAAACGTACGTGCAGTCGCAATTTCACTCAATTACGACAAGCATTGATTATGACGTCACGTCCATTGTTCGTGTCTTAATAATTAGTCCAAAAACAAAGGATCATGGATTTTTCATTAGCACCATTCATTACGTCATATAATTTGCAACGGAAATGCACTGCACGAGCGCGGATTGCGGGCTGCTCTGATTCTATCAGCGGTTACACTTTTCCCTGCGTGCCATCTGTTAGGCTAGCCATCTGCGACGCACCGATTATTTTGCGCAATTTAAAATTACGCTTACTTATTTTCTCGAATATCTTGATCTTTTGTCTTTTATTTTGCTGCCTTTAAAAACATCTGTATTGAACGCATGTAATATATAAGTAAAGTCTTTTAAGACTTGAAAGCATATAAATATATCCATGTTACCAGATAAGTATCTAATAGCCTAATAAATATTCAAAGTAATATATTCGAATGCACATGCTTTCAGAATGGCCGCCGAATTAGAATTCTTTTATGTGGATATAAATTAGCCCTTATGACCTCGTTTTAAAGTAAAAATTCTTTTGAATTTCACTCATGGAAACGAGTTCATAAGGGCTAATTTATATGCACATAAAAGAATTTTAATTCGGCGGCCATTTTGGAATATGGTCTATGTTCCTACTTAATTTAACGAAATAAAGCATGAAGCTTCATTTAACAGAGATTCTCAGATATGGCGGGAAAATGGGTAACTTTTCTTATAGTAGCGACTTCTAACCACATTCTGATCACTGGTATTTTTTTTTTCACAAGAAAATTGAATTTTGTGACTAAAACCTGGAGTTGCCCAAGAACATTTTGATAAACTATGAAGTGAATAATATTTCCATTAAAGTTCTGCAAGAAGACTAGATTGATGTTAGAAGTGATATGTAAACATCTGATGTATTTGGAAACAATTTAAAGCAACGCCGTTCTTATAACTTGAAACTGTAAACTTGTAAAAACACTGGACGTGTTTTTCCTAGCATTGTCCTTTGGCACATAGGTTAAAAATAACTTTATAATCTAAATAACATATTCCAAGGTCTACGAGTTTTCCTCTTTGTCCTATCTGGAACAATGCTTCAGTCATACACGCATATAGCTTCAATTTTATTATTGTTTTAATTCTATTGAAATCAGACAAAATTTCACAGCAATGTGCAAAAACTGAAATATAATTGCAAGCATTATAGTACATCTCTAACCCTCTTATTATAAAATAAAACTACAAAAATTGGAAGCGAGGCACAGTTTCTCTATCTAGCCCTTAACTGGCGAACAACTTTTTATTTTGATTTTTTCCAAGTAATCTTCTGGGCGATAAAAATGAGAAAAAAAATAAATTAAAAAATAATTATTGAGAAAATAAGAAAGAACACAAGAGAATAAAAGGAATGAGAGAACTGGTGTCAGAAAAAAATTGAGAGTCATAAAACTTTTTTTTTTATTTATTTAAACATATTTTTCATTGTGCCCCAAGAGCTGATAATTAGCTTATCAAAAGGGCTTACTCAAAAAAAACATTAAAGGAAAAAATGTAATTCAGTTAGAAAAATAATTATTTTAGTTATTAAGAGCCATGGATAACAAACACTTTCATTCGAAATTCTTAAAAAGCTTATCAAAATACTGCTTCCTTAATTTATCAAGTATCCACCATCGGAAATAATTCTTGAACCAGTTATATTACTGGCTTTATCACTTAATAGATAGATGATAGTATGGGCGATCTCCTCTGATTCTAAAAAATAAAGATTGAAAGAAATCTAAAATCTAAATTAAAGATTTAGCAAAGTCGTAATTAACGCATGACCCCGCAGATATACAGTTATGTATAACGGACACATTTATTATGAATCTATCTTTCTAACGTCTGAGAATGGTTATTTTCACCAGTATTGCAACGAAAGTATTCGTAAAGATAAATTTATCGCATTGTGACTCTACGTTACACAATCACACCCCTGGATAGACCATAATGCACTGCGAATTTAAGATATCGTCGAGGTTGCAATGGACCTACTGTATTCATCAATAGCGTTCCCAAGGTAATTTGTAAAGGTTGGGCTAAGATAACGACCAAAAACAAAATGGCGAGAGCAAATGGCCCTGATCTGAAACCAGCACTGATCTCTTAAAGAAGACTGGATCAAATAAGTCATTGTTTGCCAGGATCGAAAAATAAAGCTTGCGAATTGTCAATTTAGTGCCTTGGTAATAGCACCTGTAAGGCAATTGTGTAAGTAGGTCAATACGAAAGATTGAGAATTCGAAGCTGTGTTTGGTTGTAAAAAGCATGCAGGAAAAAGAAAAAAGAAAAGAAACGAGAGCAAATTCCGCAGTGACATTTCACATATGCAGTTAGTCCCTTACTAATGGCGGATTCTGGCTTCATTTAACATGAGTTAATAACTAAACAATAGTTGCTTGATCCAATCTTTCTTTGCAATCAGTGGAGGCCAGGCTATCTTAGTATCTGATTGCAATTGGTCGAGAGCATAATATATGAATTAAATTGTCTGATTCCGTCTTGTGGTTTAAACAATTTAGCATGAGCGACATTTTGTGTTTTGGCCCGGCTTGTGTAAGGGACTGGACTCAAGTTAAAAAATGAACAACATATGATGTATTTTTGCCTAGTTTTCTCCAGAGACACTTATTCCCGTTGTTTTAAATTTCCCGCGCCACCTTTTCCCGGTCCCTTAATAAAAATTGCGCTGAGGACAAAACATTGTCATGCAATGTTGTAACTACAGAACTACAGAATACGGTAAATCTGGCGCTATTTATCGTCTTCTCTTGCACCCGCCACGTCATTATTTTTTCAGTGCTACTTTTATCAACCTTCCTAATTTTTAAAACCTTTTGCCTTTTACTTTACCTGCAATTTGACCCCTTGGATATCTTGGAAGATGTGGATTAAGAAGACCATTTCCTGAATTTCTGATCAGCAGCGGAGTATTTGTAAGGCCAGGTAAAATGCTGTTTACTCTTATCTAAAACGATCAAGACTAAAATATTGAGGACTTGCGAGTGATATCCATCCCTTTTAAAACTGCTTAAGCAGATGGTGATGGGCAGTTGAAAGAGTGGGTAGATAATAACCTCGTACCCAGATATAGATGAATGGATTACTTGGTAAATGAGTGTACTGAATAAATTCATAGAAAATGATTTATTTTGCCCTATAAATATACAATATACCGCAGTTGGTAAAAGATCTGAGGCATGTATGTTTTACAATTATCCCTGCATGCGTCCAGCGCTCAACTCTATCTTGAAGAAAGGTCATGAGACGGAGCTGCAAAGATACTAAAATCGATCGAAAGAACCGCTAAAACACTACTGCAAGGTTTCTAAACGGTTTTAAAAAGGATCTTTTGAGCCTTGTATTGGCCTTGTAAAAATTTGAGAAATTAAAAACGTACAAAAATTCTTAATATAATAATATAAATACATTCCCAACGCAGACAGGTGAAGAATCCGATTCATAATTATAATATCTTATATGACAGACAGACAGACAGACAGACAGACAGACAGACAGACAGACAGACAGACAGACAGACAGACAGACAGACAGACAGACAGACAGACAGACAGACAGACAGACAGACGGACGGACGGACGGACGGACGGACGGACGGACGAACGGACGGACGGACGGACGGACGGACGGACGGACGGACGGACGGACGGACGGACGGACAGACAGACAGACAGACAGACAGAAGACAAACAAAGAAAAACAAACAAACGAACGAACGAACGAACGGACGGACGGACGGACGGACGAACGAACGAACGAACGAACGAACGAACGAACGAACGAACGAACAAACAAACAAACAAACAAACAAACAAACAAACAAACAAACAAACAAACAAACAAACAAACAAACAAACAAACAAACAAACAAACAAACAAACAAACAAACAAACAAACAAACAAACAAACAAACAAACAAACAAACAAACAAACAAACAAACAAACAAACAAACAAACAAACAAACAAACAAACAAACAAACAAACAAACAAACAAACAAACAAACAAACAAACAAACAAACAAACAAACAAACAAACAAACAAACAAACAAACAAACAAACAAACAAACAAAAACATATCCTAGCGGAGCTAATAAATAAACAATAAAAAAAACTAATAAACATATAAATATAAATATATATATATATATATATATATATATATAGATATATATATATAGATATTTATAATATAGCTAATAATGATATATGAGCTATCTTGCAATCTGATTGGCTGCATTACTAACTGTATATCAGCTCATATACAGCGAGTAGTGAAAAACAAAATGGCGGCGTGGTTTTCTTAAACTATTGCAGATGAAACTGGCTGGTTTTTTCAACGTATAGCTCAGAAAAACTTGAGCTAAGAAGGGGAAACTAACATTTAACACAAAATACATAACCCAAATGCACAATTTACAAAGTTAAGATGGTAAATCCACTTTAAAAATCGTCTTAAGAGTTTACAAAACCCTTTTTGAATTGTCAGGTTGACAATAATGTTTTGTCAGACAAATTAAATCCAAACGAATTCAACTAACAACACATATTTATGAGTACAACCATTATTATTACTCAGCAAAGTGGGTTTTTGAAGTAATAAATCATTCAGATGGATAAAAACTGTGTTATTCTTTCAGGTTAGAAATATTGAAAAACAACGCGTAATTTTCGCTATTTATAATTATATTTTTAGCTTCTTTGTCCATTTAAAAAGCCAAAGATTCACAACCACGACAGATTAAGAAATAAACCACCCACCTTTTGACTTTCAAAGCTGTTTTCATTCTTCATTCAATCTTTTCAACGTATTTTTTGGCTCTGCGAGAAAATTCTGAAGCTGTTTTCAACTCAGCAAGAAACTTGAAAACAAACTACAATACGCATGACGGAAGCTCATATGTGGCGGATATTCAATTAATATAATTTATTGCAATAAATCAACAATTTTGCATTAATTATCATAACATATTTTGCTATATTATAAAACAATTATACCATTCGCTCTCGTCGTATATGAACTCATAGCCAACTCGGCGAAGCGCCTCGTTGGCTATGAGCTCATATACGACTCGAGCTCATGGTATAATTGTTAAATATATATATATATATATATATATATATATATATATATATATATATATATATATATATACATATATATATATATATATAAGTGAGTTTTGGTTCACGAAATGTTAGAGAGTGCTCAATACCATATAGATAGAGCAAAATATAAAGCATGAAGTATAGTTACCTTAAAGTCTTCGCTACCAGAAGTTTCACCCTAAACGGGATCATCAGGCGACTGGAAAATATCGGTTCGAAAAAATATACTGGAAAATACCAGTCGCCTGATGATCCCGTTTAGGGTGAAACCTCTGGTAGCGAAGACTTTAAGGTAACTATACTTCATGCTTTATATATATATATATATATATATATATATATATATATATATATATATATACGTGTGGGTTTTCGTCTACGAAACGCAAAGAGTGCTCGATAACATATAGTTAGAGCAAATATAGATTTTCGCTTACCTCAAAAGTCTGCTACAGGCTGTTTCATCTAAAAAAGAATCTGCCTGAAGATTCTTTTTTAGATGAAACAGCCTGTAGCAGACTTTTGAGGTAAGCGAAAATATATATATATATATATATATATATATATATATATATATATATATATATACTGAAAAATTTATTTATGAAAGCAAACCTGATGTGGAGCAAGTTCTACAGCCAACGACATGGTCAGATTATCCAAAGCAGATTTTGTAATACCTTAAAATTTAACGTTAAACCTTCAACATCACGCGTTCTATAATTCCAAGGAAGAGCAGTGGGGGTTACTGTATTCCGGTTTCGAGGGTTTAAGATGATTTCATTTGTTACTTTATCTGTTTTTATTTCTTAAAGCTAATATAATATAATATAATATAATATAATATAATATAATATAATATAATATAATATAATATAATATAATATAATATAATATAATATAATATAATATAATATAATATAATATAATATAATATAAGATAAGATAAGATAAGATAAGATAGTATAGTATAGTATAGTATAGTATAGTATAGTATAGTATAGTATAGTATAGTATAGTATAGTATAGTATAGTATAGTATAGTATAGTATAGTATAGTATAGTATAGTATAGTATAGTATAGTATAGTATAGTATAGTATAGTATAGTATAGTATAGTATAGTATAGTATAGTATAGTATAGTATAGTATAGTATAGTATAGTATAGTATAGTATAGTATAGTATAGTATAGTATAGTATAGTATAGTATAGTATAGTATAGTATAGTATAGTATAGTATAGTATAGTATAGTATAGTATAGTATAGTATAGTATAGTATAGTATAGTATAGTATAGTATAGTATAGTATAGTATAGTATAGTATAGTATAGTATAGTATAGTATAGTATAGTATAGTATAGTATAGTATAGTATAGTATAGTATAGTATAGTATAGTATAGTATAGTATAGTATAGTATAGTATAGTATAGTATAGTATAGTATAGTATAGTATAGTATAGTATAGTATAGTATAGTATAGTATAGTATAGTATAGTATAGTATAGTATAGTATAGTATAGTATAGTATAGTATAGTATAGTATAGTATAGTATAGTATAGTATAGTATAGTATAGTATAGTATAGTATAGTATAGTATAGTATAGTATAGTATAGTATAGTATAGTATAGTATAGTATAGTATAGTATAGTATAGTATAGTATAGTATAGTATAGTATAGTATAGTATAGTATAGTATAGTATAGTATAGTATAGTATAGTATAGTATAGTATAGTATAGTATAGTATAGTATAGTATAGTATAGTATAGTATAGTATAGTATAGTATAGTATAGTATAGTATAGTATAGTATAGTATAGTATAGTATAGTATAGTATAGTATAGTATAGTATAGTATAGTATAGTATAGTATAGTATAGTATAGTATAGTATAGTATAGTATAGTATAGTATAGTATAGTATAGTATAGTATAGTATAGTATAGTATAGTATAGTATAGTATAGTATAGTATAGTATAGTATAGTATAGTATAGTATAGTATAGTATAGTATAGTATAGTATAGTATAGTATAGTATAGTATAGTATAGTATAGTATAGTATAGTATAGTATAGTATAGTATAGTATAGTATAGTATAGTATAGTATAGTATAGTATAGTATAGTATAGTATAGTATAGTATAGTATAGTATAGTATAGTATAGTATAGTATAGTATAGTATAGTATAGTATAGTATAGTATAGTATAGTATAGTATAGTATAGTATAGTATAGTATAGTATAGTATAGTATAGTATAGTATAGTATAGTATAGTATAGTATAGTATAGTATAGTATAGTATAGTATAGTATAGTATAGTATAGTATAGTATAGTATAGTATAGTATAGTATAGTATAGTATAGTATAGTATAGTATAGTATAGTATAGTATAGTATAGTATAGTATAGTATAGTATAGTATAGTATAGTATAGTATAGTATAGTATAGTATAGTATAGTATAGTATAGTATAGTATAGTATAGTATAGTATAGTATAGTATAGTATAGTATAGTATAGTATAGTATAGTATAGTATAGTATAGTATAGTATAGTATGGTATAGTATGGTATAGTATGGTATAGTATGGTATAGTATGGTATAGTATGGTATAGTATGGTATAGTATGGTATAGTATGGTATAGTATGGTATAGTATAGTATAGTATAGTATAGTATAGTATAGTATAGTATAGTATAATATAATATAATATATTATAATATAATATATAATATATGTACAATATATATATATATATATATATATATATATATATATATATGTTATTTACCGGTTGGGGGGGTCCGTACTGGGAAATATTTGCCCGAGGTCTCAAAAGCTGCCAGAGGCCGGAGGCCGAGGATTGTTTTTGAGACCGAAGGCAAATATTTCCCGTAAATAACATATTTATTTTTTTATCATAATTATGTCACGTAATAGGTAGTAGCGTAATCAAAAACATGATATTCACGTGATATTATTAAAGCCTAAAGCGGTCCATATCGGGGTCCCTATCGTATCGTAGGATACGGACCGCTCGTCAGCCAATCAGAGCGAGTGAATCTGATGGATACCGGACTGGGAAAAATAATTTAACAATATCTGGTTTATGGTGTTGATAATTTAGTTATATATAAGATATCGAATTTTCTTGAGGGAAACCGTAAACAAGGTATACGGTATAAGTATAAGTACCCGTTCAAAATTTTTAAATGCTAGGGCATAATTAAAAAGAGTGGATTGCTTTAAATAAACATTTAAAAATAAATTTGCTGACGTTTATACTTAAAACCGTGTAACATGCATCTCTACAGTAATAAAGTTACACAGCTCCATATACAGGTATTTTATGACGTTTTAAAATTTTATAGTGTACAGGTAGTACAGTTTTCAGTTTGCTAGTTAAGCTGTATAGTACTCCGCGTTAAAAATTCTGGGTTCCTAGCTTGCAGCTGGGTTTTCTCCCAGTAGCTACTACTTAAAGCTTGACTGACAAACTGGAACATTTGCTATTACTAACTACTTAATAACCGAGAGTGAGGTCTTTACGGTAAAATATTAAACCGAGGTCTTGCTATATTGACCGAGCGATAGCGAGGTTAGGTTAATACGTTCGGTTAATACCGAGGTTTAATATTTTACCGTAAAGACCGAACGGTCGAGGTTATTAAGTAGTTTATTATATGGCACTTTTTATTTCAAAATCAATCTTGCATTTCTTGATCTTCGCTTCCTTTAACTTCGTCAAAACACCGAACTAGCGTTATTTTCTTCTGTTTCTTTCTCGTCTGGATACTAGAATTTACTTTTATAATGTTCATCGTCGTCTATTTCATCTATTTTCACCTTTTTCGGCAATAAAACTTTCTTATTAGGATTTTTTGTTTGTTTCCAATCGTATAGGGCAGTGGGCATCACGGAGAAATCTCTCCCCGTCAGCAACCAATCACAGCGCGTGATTTTACCGGAAGTAATCCGTGCCATATAATAAAATACGCTAAAAAAAATGAAAAGTAAATATTCAGAATAATGCTGCATGTCTGCCACGTGCCTGAATTTCAGTAGCTCAATGGTTAGAGCGTGATCATGAAGGATCATTTACACTACGCTTGATTTTTGGTGCGGCTCGGTTGAATTGTTACCCGTACCAATTTTACCCGTGTTGGGACCGTGTAAATAGGTAGTCCGAGCACGGGTAAAATTGGTATACGTATACCATTTTTATCCAAGCCGTACCAAAAGTTGAGCGTAGTGTAAGGCCACGTCCACACGTATACGTTTTCCTAGCGTTTTCATATTGTTTCAGGTAATGAAACCATTGTTTTCTGCTCCCCTGAGGACCGAGAACAATATAAAAACGTTATGAAAACGCATACGTGTGGACGTGGTCTAAATGGGGCTTGTTCAGACAGGTTTGCTCAATCCCTGAGTACATCCGGCCTGCTTAGGAACAAGGGATGTGTTTCTTCCTGAGTACGGACAGCCTTACTAACAAAAAGACTTGCTATTACCTAGCTTTAAACTACTTGACATAGAAACAGTAGTGAATAGGTGGTTATATAGTATGGGATAGGCAAGAGTATGCTGTGGTTGAATATAAATGCTACGTGTATATATACATGCAATGCAGAAACAGTATGAATCGAGAATCCAAAACCGCAACTGAAATACTGTAATAAATTAAATAATTATATAACTATAATGTTATGCCAACATGCACGTTTTTAAAGCAGAACAGAACTGAAAATGCTACTCACTTATATATAGTTGAATGGTCACAAGAAAAAACTTACCATAAGGCGAGAAGTGGCTTGGACCATAATTAGAACTGATCGATGACACATTATACACTTGTTGACTGGCGCCGAGGGAAACATCGAGTTTTACGGACCCGAAGGCTTCAATGTCACCCGAGGGCTTTAGCCCGAGGGTGACATTGAAGCCTGAGGGACCGTAAAACTCGATGTTTCTCGAGGCAAAAGTCAACAAGCGTTTTGTTATATACCAAAGACTTTTAAAATACAAAATACCAAGTTGACTCGAAACTTACAAAAGGCAAAAAGACTTACCAAAACACTTTGACTTTGTCTTCGTAATTTCAATTCAACTAAACAAATACACCAGACTCAACAAGTACAAAGAACAGCTTTAAATTTATCCAGGTTTTCTTCAGACCCTCTTTGAAGAGATGTATAGATATTCTTTCCTTTGGAAAATGGACTATTTCGTACCAAACAAGCTCGAAACAGCTCTTGTTTTCAAAATGTTCCGAAAAGTCCAAAGTTCTTGATCTGATGCAATAATCATTGTGTATTCATGTGAACAACGCATGGTTAAAGCTGACGTCAGAGGGAAACATTGCACTGTTTCCTTCTTCGTTGTTGACGTCAGAGGGAAACAGTGCAATGTTTCCTTCGGCAGAAAGAAACATTGAGTTTGTTGAACAGCACGTGACCATGATTTGACCAATAGGATTTCATTATTGGCAAACGAAAGTCTTTGGTATATAACAATCACAATTGCTCCACTCGATCCTTCTTTATCAAATTACGAGCAAAAATCTAGGCTTAAACAAATATCAATGAGCAAAACGTTCTCCACTTTCGTTCTTCTTTGTACATTATTCTATTTATTAGTCGTTTTGTATGACCTTTGTTTTATATTGATGTCTATGCCAGTTTGTGTTTATTACTTCTTATAATGATTATGGCGTTTGCTGTTAGCGCGCTGCCTCAGGCTCTCACCAAAAGTTAAGCCCGGTTAGATGGGTTAGTACTTGGATGGGTGACCGCTTGGGAATGACCCCGTTGTTGAGCTTGGAACTCAAGTGAGTAGAGTTTTAGTTGATCTCTCTTGTGCAAGCAAGCAAGCGATAAATGACCGCAAGATACCGGTAAAACTGAGAGCGAAGATGTACAATAACATAATGTTATGGGGCAGAAAAAGATTAGATTACTTAGACCTATAAATTAATAAATATGTACATTGATATACGTGATATATATTTTTATTATATAATCAATGAAAATCAGTATAGGTATGATTTTCCAATGGAATTCAGAAATTTACACTATATATATATATATATATATATATATATATATATATATATATATATATATATATATATAAATCAAGTTTATAATTTTTTTGAATGTAACTAAACTGCCCAAGCCAATATTTGATTGTGATGATTTCAGGTCGAAATTCGCAGTTATCAACTAAATAAGGGCAAAGTTACGTTAGTTTTACTTCAGTGTTACGCTAATTAGTCTTTTATTTATTTTGTAAGCCCATCGTTAATAAAAAGATTGTTATAGTTTAATAAATTTATTAAATCTTCGCTATGATCACGAAACACACGAACAACGTTTTGATGTTCTATTTCAGTTCCTTTGGTTTTATAAACTTGTAGAAGTAATTAAATTACTAATAACTGCGGTAAGACGATATTAATTGCTATTTCGTGATCGCGTTTATCACGCACTCTTCTCTGTTTAGACTAGGCACGAAGATTTTCTGCATTTTCTTATAGTATAATCTTTATACACTTACACTTCTATTTCCCAGATCTGCTCAGCTATGATTTACTGACCGTTAATCAGGACATCGTATATTATATGCTTTAAGTATATTTTGTAAGACCTTTAAAAAGCAACCATAGCTTCGACAACATGAGGGATAATAGAGTAACGCCTAAGTAAACTAACAGCTTGTGCCGTTCCTTGCCACAACGTTGTCTTGAAAACGTGAAACGCTTCAGTTGACGTATATAGTCACAAGTCAACACAATTTATTGTTTCTACGAGAAATCCAACATGCTAAAATAGCTCGAAATAACCTTAACACATAATTGTCAGTTGTTTGCTGTACAAGCTGTGTTAGTTAGCCTACTCAGAAAAACTCTGAGCTCTAAGCGGGTTTTTCTGAGTATTACCAGCTAACACAGCTTGTACAGCAAACAACTGACAGTTATTACTAATATGAAGCTACAATTTCTGAAACTAACTAACCTTAACACACTGAAATAAACAAATACACCTGCCTGGATTGTTTGTGGTGAGTTTGCGATGATATGTTGGTTAAGTTTCGTGATTGCTCCAGAATAACAACCCGTCAATATTATAATTACGGGTTGGTCTGCACTCTGTAGCAATCACGAAACTCTTCAAACCAACATATCATTGCAAATTCGCCACAAATAACAACCCAAGGCAAGTGTATTTTGTTTATTTCATGCATGTTGGATTTCTCGTAGAGACAATAAATTGTATTGACTTGTACAAGTACAACAGCTTATTTAATGATTCAGTTCATTCAAATATTTAAGCGGACGTACATACGACTGGAAGCCCGGTGGTCAATCTGGCGGGGAATTAAAGTTTTCCAAACATATTGGAATATTTTCTCACGTGATTCCAGCCTTTGCCAGGGCGTTTGATCGGCCTGCTCGCTTCTTTCCTCAAACACCCTGGGAACGAGGTTGGCAAACTGTAACTAGCGTGCGGTTTGCCGTTTGCCGCAACAACCATAATCGACTTTAGCATGACGGTCCACTTCGCTGGCATTTTCATTGGTAAATATTCAAAATGGCGGCCGCTTTATTAAGATAAGTTAAACAAAGCTTAGCTAATCTAATATATAATTCAATGTTAAACGTTAAAAATTTAACAGTTACGTAGCAAAACCACGGCCACGTGACATCTTGAGGTTTGCCGTTTGCCAGAAAAAACGCCATGCTAAATGTTCGTTTTGTACGTTGGTCGTCGTGACGTTCGCGTTGTGCTTGCTTAAGATCCCTAATATCTATACTGAACGCATATTATAGTATAGAAGTAAAGTATTTGCATTTTGTTATTCACTTTAAAGATGTTGCATGCTGGCAACGTCATGCAATAAACCATATTAAAATTAATTATTGTGTTTTTTGTCGTTGTTATTTTGTATTTCGGCGATCAGGTATAATAAAGGCCCTGTTATATAGTGCACTACATGCCACTGTTTCATCATGCTCGTATATGCCGTAACTTTGCCTTGTACCACTTGGGTCGCCTACTTGCCTCAGGAAAATCGCTGGCATGCATTCACTGTTTACTTTTTCGTGCATGCATGGCTTGCCGAGATATCTCATCTGAAAAAATCGTCAGGTCTGGCGTTAACGTTATATTAGAGAAAAAAAGGTTGTCTTACAACAACAATGCGCGTGAAACGGTTATAACAGAACTTGAAGATGAACAAACCAAAGTACAAAACAAAACATATAGGCCATGCATGTATGCATGCAACAGTCCAAAGGAGGAAGCACGGAGAGGACGTTTTCATGAAATGTAACACATCGTTACTTGTAATCCCAGTCGTATCACCTGATAAGTAATATTTCATAAACGAGGGGAGTGTTTTACCAGGGGTTACAAACACGAGAGGACAGTGAAAATCACGAGGCGAGTAAGTTTCATTGTTCTGCAGTGTTTGTGAAACATGAGAGAATAATGAAAATCACGAGGTACGTATAATAGCCGAGTGATTTTTGTTCTTCTCGAGTGTTTGTAACCCCTGGTAAAACACGATACACGAGTTTATGAAATAGCTTCTCAATCGTCAATTATAGTAGAGGGCTTGATGATATTGATGCATATTAGGTCTAATCTATTAGATTAGACAATGGTTTCACGTTGAATTTACAATTAAGAAATGTGTTAATTAACGGTTCTTTATAAATAAGTTTTGTGGAAACACCACGTAAACTATTTCTTTGCTAAGCTTTCGGCCTGTTGACTCAGGCCTTCATCAGAGCAATGACAACAAGTTGTTGGCTCACGTCATTTATAAACTAAGCAACTGATCAATTAAATCACGTAAGAATACAATGGCGTATCACGTTAATTTTATTAATTAGAAAACAAAATCAAGAATGTTCTCCAAATAGGGCACGCCACGTGCTATTTAATGGCTGTCCCTCCTGAGAAATAGTGTGATGTTTGGCGATCTCAATGGATTCTCTAGTTCTTCGCGTGAAGTATTGCTTGTCGCTGGCTAAGAGTGATGACTCTTCCCACTTAACACGATGGTCATACGTCCAAGCGTGTTTGGCAACAGCAGACTTTTCTTGTTGCGCTTTTATGCAAGATGTCTTGTGTTCCTTCAGGCGAGTTGAGAGATTCCTTCCCGTTTCTCCGATGTACACCAAGCCACACTCACAAGGAATGCGATACACTCCAGGCTTAGATAAGCTATCCACTTCATCTTTATGTGTGAAAAGTACCTTGAACAATTTGTGTTGACTACTGTGAAATACCTTCATACCAGCACGATTTAGAATCCTCTCAATCTTGTGAGATGCTGGTCCGATATACGGAAGAGAAACTGAAGGTGGTTCTTGCTGGGGCTGTGTATTCGGCTCTGGATGTACCGAAGGAGTCATAGAAGCATGAATCATCTTCCCAGGAAAACCGTTGTTAGTTAAAACCAACTTAAGATGATCTAATTCTTCCTGAAGATGTTCTTCGTCACAAATTGTTCGCGCTCGATGAACGAGAGTTTTGCACACAGATGATTTAATACTTGGATGATGGAATGAAGTGTAGTTAAGGTATCTGTCAGTGTGTGTTGGTTTTCGATACACAGTATGACTTAAAGTCCCATCTGATTTAACGGAAAGCCAAACGTCCAAGAATGGGATAGATTTGTCTTGATTTTGTAATTCCATAGTGAATTTGATTGAAGGATGTATGCTGTTAAGGTGGTCAAGAAAATTAGACAAAGCATTCAAACCGTGTGACCAGGTACTTAGCGTATCATCAACATAACGTTTCCACATACCTGGTTTTAACAGGGCAGTTGCAAGAGCCTTCTTCTCAAATTCCTCCATGTATAGGTTAGCCATGATTGGAGACAAAGGGGAACCCATTGCTGCTCCAGTAGTTTGAAATTTTAGCTGATTTCTTAATTATAAATTAAGTTAGCGCGACTTTTATCGGGTTTCAAAACTCATGCACATGACCAAATATTTTTCTCTGATTGGCTAATCAGCTCATGAATTATTAATGAGTTTGAGAAGCTTATACAATATAGGAGCTTATGGTATAGTCTAACGGGAGAGTATATCGGCCGCGACTCAACGGAGGTATTGACCAATCACATAATGTTGAAACAACATCTATTATTCATTATTCTATTTATTGCTTAATCAAAATATTTTAACCAGAATAAAGTTACTTTAAAGCCATATATACTGATTTTTTAAATTAAAGAGAAAACATACATTATTCATTAATCATATAATGATTTCACGACTTCAAGGTCGACATTATATCATTTCGGTTCACACTCATGCAATATCAACAAAATTAAGCACATTATGCATGCAGTTAGAGTTTCAGCATGTTGGCAAGTAGTTTTCTGACTTCCTTGCTATAGTTTCATCTCTTTCAGTTGTTTTAATCTGATATACTTCTTGGTGAGTTGATTCATCATTTCGACAGACACAACAGCAAAAGAACTCGACCATTCTCCAACCGAACGATTTTCTCATCAGGTCCTTGTCATTCCTACTTTTCGCGAAATTGTTTTTCTTCTCTTCTTTCTCTTCTTTCTTCTTACCACATTTTTTATTTATCTTCTGTTCTGTTTTATCTTTCTTATTTTTCTCCTCATTCCTCTTTTTGGTTTTCTTCATCTTCTTGTCTTCTTTCCTGTCTTTGCTTTGAGGATAAGAAGTCAATGTTTCGTGGCAAGGGACAACGTACCTTTCATCTATGGCAAGTAAATTAAATATAAGAAGTGTTACATCTGCATGCACGTTTTACTTTAGATAACGTAGCAATAGTCTTTTAATTCTTTGAAAGTTTGTATGGCGATAATAGTATTCATAATAGTATTCATTTATTTATTATTTACTATTCCATTTGTAATTAGTTTGTAATGTTTGTAAATATTTAATCATCAATCGAACACTAATATCTTTTCCCGTAATTTTCATACACTCTCCAGAAACTCTTTCACTCCTTCACTCCATGATGTTAAATTTTTTTTCAAAATTTGTAGTTGAAGTAGCCCAAATCTAGCTTTATGGTTTCTATTTGGGCTTCCTTGCCTTAATTTATTTATGTTGTATACTGTATTCATTATATTTTGTGGCAGAATCAAAATTCAATTCAATTCGGGATAAGTTTTGTGGAATATCACGTTCAATATTTATTTGCTAAACTATCAGTTGTAGTTTATAAGTGACGTTAGCCAACAGGTTGTGGTTATCTTGCTCTGATGAAGGCCTGAAGCAATGGGCCGAAAGCTTAGCAAATAAATATTAAACGTGGTGAATAGTCTTTTAGTTAAGACATGCCAAATGATTTAAAATCACATGTTATTTGCTGTATAAAAAAAGCTCTAACAAGGGTGGAGGACGCGGGAGGGGGATGCGGGTGGGGGGGGGGGGGGGGGGAGATGCATAGTTTCCAATAATTTTGCAACGGAAGCTACAATCTTGGACAATAATAGTTGTAACAGTCAACCCCTCCCCCCGATTCAATGTTGTTATATGAAACTCCATTCCAACATTGTTTCATTTCGGTCAACATTGAATGAGGGGAGGGGGTGTTACAACATTATTGTCCAAGATTGTCCTTGACTGATTTTTCTTAATATTATATAAAATACAGCTAAAATATGATTTCTATCTGTAAATTAAAGTCAATAAACAATGGTGAAGTTTGAGACTGTTTCGTGCAATTAGTAGAAAGATATTTGCATTTAAAAATGTATAGATTGCGCTCTACTTGAAGCCCTTTCTTTGTCACTCAATAATATCTACGTCACTAGTATTGCGAGAGAAAGTGTGAGACTTGGTAACTTGGATAGGATAGCCTAACTGTTGAAAGAGAGATGTATTAATAATATTACTATTGTTTAGAGATGACGCTCATATTTCAGCCGTTGCTTTACTGAATCTATATCTGACATTGTGATGATTGGGGAAAACTAAGCACGTACGGTGTATTTCATTTCATAATAAAGAGGTTGAAATCATTTAATAAATAAGTGTAAAGCTTAAGCCTCTTTTATAGAATGCTTGTAAAGCCACATTTATTCATAAGCAGTTGGTCTAATTTCCCCTGCGCAACTATATACCGCCTTATGCAACGGTCTACCACGGTCTACCATGGGTTTCAAAGGGATTTACATGTATATTAATTTTGTTATATTGTAGTGGTAGACCGTGGTAGACCGTGGTAGACCGTTGGTGAATGGTTCAGATAACTATTTATTAAGAC
>CAXIUP010000196.1:7500-80630 GCA_964035015.1 Corallium rubrum | reverse complement strand
AAGGCAGTATACGTCATAAATATTCTTCTGTGAGAAACTTAATGAAATTTACAGAATGTTGTTACTAACACTAACACTAACACTAACACTAACACTAACACTAACACTAACACTAACACTAACACTAACACTAACACTAACACTAACACTAACACTAACACTAACACTAACACTAACACTAACACTAACACTAACACTAACACTAACACTAACACTAACACTAACACTAATACCGACACCGACACCGACACCGACACCGACACCGACACCGACACCGACACCGACACCGACACCGACACCGACACCGACACCGACACCGACACCGACACCGACACCGACAACGACACCGACACCGACACCGACAACGACACCGACACCGACACCGACACCGACACCGACACCGACACCGACACCGACACCGACACCGACACCGACACCGACACCGACACCGACACCGACACCGACACCGACACCGACACCGACACCGACACCGACACTGACACTGACACTGACACTAACACTAATAGTTATTTTATTTTGCTTTTTAATGTATATTAAGTGCTATTTCTGTATTATACTAGTTTGTATATATGGGCGTTCACAGAGATTGGAGCCTCGCTCTGTTGTGATTGACCCTCGTAATTTGTTTGTAATTTGTAATTATGTATGTAATTTTTTTCTTTGTTCTTTGTTCTTTAACTATTATCACAACGGAAGTTTAAATAAATAAATAAATAAATAAATAAATAAATAGATAAATAAACAAATAAATAAATTAATTAATTAATTAATTAATTAAATAATTAATTAATTAATTAATTAATGTTGTAAGTTCTATGTTGTAAGTCGTATGTTGTAACGTTGTAAGTTGTGTGTTGTACGTTTCAAACTGTATGTTGTAAGTTGTATGTTGTAAGTCGTTATGCTGTATATATTGTATGTTGTTGTATTTTGCATGGGTTAAGCCTAATTTCTATATAATCGTTGTGTCGATGATATGGAAACAAAACGTTCATTTCCGATCATATAGAACAATACAGCAATTGTTAGTTAGGATTGTATACATGGAAACAGTGGTTAAGCAAATTTGACGATCTTAGCGATCGGTATGTGCCGTTCTAAATAGTTAACAATGGTTTCAAAGTAAGAAATGTTTTAAAAATAAATAAGAACTTCTTGCATAAAGTCGAAACTGTGAACAGAAGTGTGAAAATCTCCAAACTTTTTCATTTGAAAGATTTTTTAAACCCCAAAACGTTTCATCGGTACCAGCTAGTAGGGGGGGGGGGGGGCATGGGTGGCACAAGCTGTTAGCGCATTGCTTCTCACAGATGAAGTTAGGCTCGATTGAATGGCGTTAGTACTCGGATGGGTCGTCACATTTATTTCATGTGAGTAGAGTTGTTGGTTCTCTCTTGTGCCTCGAGGTCCGGTCGACTAGGTCCGGTTGGTGATTTCATCAAGTTCGCTCACATTTTCTTCCTAAGTTTGTAGCCCACGGGTATTGCAGCTCACGGGTATTGCAGCTGACCGCGTTCGTTCGTTCGTTCGTTCGTTCGTTCGTTCGTTCGTTCGTTCGTTCGTTCGTTCGTTCGTTCGTTCGTTCGTTCGTTCGTTCGTTCGTTCGTTTGTTTGTTTCGTAACTATTCTAGCAATTATACGAAACAGGGATTCTCTACAATGGTTGAATTTATTTTTTAGCGATTGAGGTAATTATAAAAAAACAGGCTTTGCAGATTAGGTAAGGAATTTTTTGGTTTAACATTATACAAGTATTCGAAAGGTTTGATATATTGCCGAAACAGATAACGTAGGAGTCTAGCGTTTCGAGCGAAGGCCCTTCGTCAGAGAGAAAGGGCTTATTATTTTTTCTTTCTCTCTTTTTTTTTGGGTGGGAGGGGGGGGTCGGGGGGGGGGGGGCGGTGTAGGTATCAAACGTTTTGCCGTACATGTATCATGTATATGATAAGTTTTTATCTTACCTACAAGCTTTGCTTCATATGCAATTCCTACTCCACATATCCCGTTATTTGCCTTTCCTGCTATCACTCCAGAAGTCATAGTTCCGTGCCTGCAGAAAATTACTTTTAGTATTTTTTTTGGTAAGGTAGCAACCAGTGATTAAAGGACCGGTTTTTAACTAGGTAATTTTTTATAGATTTCTAATAAGTTCTAGTCCAGAGCTTATATAAACAAAAGAAAAAAAAAGTCGCCTAGTGGAAAACCGCATAGATATAGTTTATCGTTCGCGAAATACTTGATAAGGATAAAGGACTAAAGGACTGGGGGCTAATCATCCTTACTCGCAGCCAACGGCTGATCAGGAAAAAACGGTCAAAAAACATTATAATTAATGGGAATTTTAATGGTAAATTGCTAATTCCCATTAAAAATACCATTAATGGGAACAGTTCGACTTTCCCATTAATGTTTTTTTTTATAAAAAACATTTATTTAATGGTAATAAAAAATACATTAATGTATTTTTCAAAAAGTACATTAATGGGAACAGTCCGACTTTCCCATTAATGGTTTTTTTGTAAAACACATTAACGGTAATAAAAAATACACTAATGTATTTTTCAAAAAACACATTAATGGGAACAGTTCGACTTTCCCATTAATGGTATTTTGAAAAATCCATTGACGTTTTTTTATAAGTACCATTAATGATTTAATACAAGAACTAATGTGTTTTTGTGAAACATATGAATGTATTTCTATTTACATTTATGTATTTATTTCAAAAAACGTGAATGTGTTTAGGTTTCCGTTCATGTTTTTAATTCTAAAAACATGAATGTATTTCTATTTAATTACATTCATGTATGATTGAAAAAACATGAATGTGTTTAGATTGCCATTCATGGTGTTTATTTAAAAACCATGAATGTATTTCTATTTACATTCATGTATTTAATTGAAAAAACGTGAATGTATTTTAAATTCCATTCACGGTTATTATTCAAAAAACATGAATGTATTTCTAGTTGAAAAACCACGAATGCGCTTCAATCTTTATTGATCGAGTCAATTATTGGTTTTATTAAACTGTTTTTTTAATAATTAGTTTTATCTAGAAACTGTTAATTGAATAAACGTAGACGATACATGCAATTGATGAGGTGTGAACATGAACCGAAGCGAACAAGCTCAAAAGTAAGGTGAACGGCAACATTTGAAGTCCAAGGAGTAATGAGTAATGAGTAATGATTTATTTAACGTCGTAAACACAGGATATGGTCGCCCAATCATCCGAGCCAGAGGCTCATGTTAAAAGTGCACGACATAAACTAAGACCTAAGTGTTGATTTTACGGAGGGAGGAAA
This sequence comes from Corallium rubrum, assembly GCA_964035015.1. Lineage (NCBI taxonomy): Eukaryota > Metazoa > Cnidaria > Anthozoa > Scleralcyonacea > Coralliidae > Corallium > Corallium rubrum. Next base: position 77,301 of record CAXIUP010000196.1, on the reverse strand, counting down.
ACCGCAGAACTCTGCGAAAAACCCTCGAAGCACAGGAGAGACCAACTAAACTCTACTCACATGAAATTCAAGTTCGAGAACGGAGCTATTCCCAGACGGTCACCCATCCAAGTACTAATTCCGTCCAACTGGGCTTAACTACAGCGGTGAGAGGCAGCGCCCTAACAGCACACGCCACCCGTGCTTCCCACCACCATATAATAAAAACCATATAATAAAATAAATAGATTATTAACCTCTTTTACTCTGTATATGTACTGCAAAGAATCTGCCTTGGGTTTTTCTCGCACAAACCTTGCTCCTTCGTCGCTCGGTTGACTGATATAACTTAACATAACTACATAAAAGATAAAGCCTTTTACTTTGCGTTGTACATTCTTTTGTGGAGGTTACTAGAGATCGACTTCCCTGATGGTTTTTGGAAAGGTAAATGTTTCTTCACAACAGCAACATCTTTGCACATCTCCTCCACAAGCCTCTTTACTTTCATCTGCTCCCCAATCAGATTAAACCCACAGGTCCATCACAGCTGCACCATCAATCTTTTGCTCTAAAATGTTTATTTATTTATTTATTTATTTATTTATTAATTTATTTGTCTATTTATTTATTTATTTATCTATTTATTTATTTATATATATTTATTTATTTATTTGTTAAAACTGAATATACATTGCTACTTCAAGTTTCATGCCCGTAGGCAATCTTCAGGCAAAAGTGGAATCATAGTCTTGTGTAATATCTGCTCTACCAAAAAGTATTGAGCACTCTTCGAGCTATACGCAACAAAATCTGGTTTATCTGGTTTTCCTATATATATATATATATATATATATATATATATATATATATATATATATATATATATATATATATCGAAACTGACATATGAATAGAGTGCTGAATACCGAGGTGGAGCGGAATAAGAGGGTAAACTTCGGTTACTTCATTAAAATTTTATTCGCTACAAATTTGTTTCGTTTCACTCATCAGGTGATTATCGCGTCTAATCTAGATTAGGAAATACAAACACATAATGGGCGCAAAAACATATATAGACATGCATGTATATAATTTAGCCCTAATCAAACGAGAACGCAAGTCATCGCAAGTTGGCAGTCACGAACACCCAAATTAACAAAATAAAGGTTTCGTGAGTGTTTTAACTTCGTTTTAACTTTGTCACGGTACACAATATTTTTGGGAAATTAATTCAGAGCGGCTGGCTGAGATCCACTGCTTGATTTATTTATATATTACATTATCGCATGAAAACTTTCAAAGAATTAATTAAAGCAAAACAAGTTTATAATCAGTATAGCCAAGCCGAAAGAACATCAACAAAGACACAACTAAGTTTGAAAATAAATGGCCATTGTCGGCTTAAATTCCAAAGACAAATAAAACAAACAGAAACAGTAAATCATATGAAAGAAATATTCTAAAAAGTCAGTAACTCAAAACTCAGTAATTGCAGTACAAGATACGGTGAAAATCGTTGTGATATTTTCGCGCCTTTTAAAACTCACCTGTAATTTTGAATGTTGTTTCTCTCTCAAAATGTTTCCTTATCCAGGAGGAAACTTCGTCGACGACGTTTCTCTCAGCTGCTTATTGTTAACCTCTACGAAATCGTCGCTATCCGAACTCAGTTTCGAAAAAAAATCGTTTTAAAAACCCAAAACTTTAACAAAACAACTTTAACTCTGATAATTGTCTTCAAAGAAATGAGAGCGAGTGCCTGGGGAACAGAGGTATTATGGGATATACATGGTTACCTGCAGTGTATGGAGTAGATGGACCATTAATGATTTTACATTATCATGAACGTGTTTTTTTTGAAGAAATACCATTAATGGAAGTCAAAAACACATGAATGGTAACTCCATGAGCAATTGCTTAACATTTTACATTGATGATTTTTCATTATCATGAATGTTTTTGGAAGAAATACCATTAATGGAAGTTAAAAACACATGAATGGTAACTCCATGAGCAATTGCTTAATATTTTACATTAATGACTTTACATTATCATGAATGTTTTTTGAAGAAATACCATTAATGGAAGTTAAAAACACATGATTGGTAACTCTGTGAGCTACCAATTACCATTATTGTGTTTTTTTTAAGAACGGGAATTCATCAAAACCCATGCAAAATTCATTAATGTTTTTCTCCCGTTTTTTCCTCTATGAATTACGAAGGAAGCAGATCTTGATGAGTCTATTCAGCATTCCATTGGCTTCAGATGTTAAATAAGTAATGTTTACAACACGAGCGGCCGTGTTGTATTGAATATACAATCACGAGCCGAAGGCGAGTGATTGTATATTCAATACAACAAGGACGCCAGTGTTGTAAAAATCCCTTTGGGATATTGAGATGCTAATTATTTACAAGCACTAGTGGTTGTATCAGAAGAGTATACATCCACTAGTGGTTGTAACAAATTAGCATCATTGGTTTTAGTTTGTATGGGGTTTACAGGGGTATACATGTGACGTAATTTCTGAAATTGGATTGGCTGCAAAACTCATGAATTAGTAATGAATTTCACAATAAATATTACGGTATTAAAAAAGGAACGCGTCGTTGTTGATATAAAAATATTCGCAGATAAATAGACGAAGGCAATCAATCAATCAATCAATCAATCAATCAATCAATCAATCAATCAATCAGTCAGTCAGTCAGTCAGTCAGTCAGTCAGTCAGTCAGTCAGTCAGTCAGTCAGTCAGTCAGTCAGTCAGTCAGTCAGTCAGTCAGTCAGTCAGTCAGTCAGTCAGTCAAATTTTATTTAAATTAAATATAGTAGTTATTTCTTACCGTTTAAATCTTTAAAAAATACAGATTGTGAGTCAGAACTAGCCTGCCCTAAATGCAACAAGCAGTTGCGCATCACTTTTGACAAAACGGATGCTATAGTGCTATGCGCCGGAGCGCCAGAGGCCGGAGATCTGCCGGAGCTCCGGCGTTTCTTGGTCAGCCAGAGCCGGAGACGGATTTGGGGTGTTTTCTTCCTGCTCTGGCTGGAAAGTCAGAATGACAAAAAATATGTCAATGTTGTCCAAGTATCGACAAAACGTTGGTCACAAATAATGGCAACATTGAATTTGTTGAATGCGCATATAATCTGTAGTTTTAGTTGTTGAGTCAAACCATTTCAGCTACCACAAACCGCCAAATTACAATAAGTCGTTATGTCTGCAATCTATCTTGTCACAAGATAAGTTACTATGTCATGTCGTAATACAATCACTGCGTTGACGCGTCTAGCTCTATCATATCTTTCTTGTCCACCGTCCTCTGTCACTTCTGAACGAGTCTTTTCGTTGACGGGGAACATCATCTCAAAGAAACGTTGCGCGCTCCTTCCAGGCAACATTGGTCGCTTAGCTTTATTAAATTCAATTATAAAAAGTTTTAAAAACCCTTGGCAGTTTATACTTTGTATTTTGTTATTTGTAGTAGCTAAGTAGCATACCTTATTTTAATAAGTTAAAGTTAAAACAAATTAAAACTTGTTCGTTTCTATAACGTTTTCTTCGTTCCTGACATTCGCTTAAAAGTTTTGCGGCCTTCAATGGGTGACTGGGAGAAGACCCTGGGAACAAAGTTGAGCCGAATAACCAACGAGGCCGAAGCCAGATATCAGAGCTGTAAAACAGCCGGAGCAGGAGCCGGAGCAGGAGCCGGAGCTGGAGCTGAGAAACCGGAGTTTGTACACCTCTAGGGTGCTAGAGCGAGAAAGAAATCCGAACCTTTTTTGCGCGGTGCATGACAAACAGTCAGTGGTTTGGGCCTGTTTGGCATGGCCTTGACAAAATTAAAGTCGAAAATACCGCTATCCAAGTGGTTAAAGGCAATATATCAGGTTCGTGAAGTGGAGAGAATCGTTAAAACAAGTGGTCGAATTGGTATACAAGTTAGGATGGGCCATGAAACATTTTCAATAAACTGTGACGGGCCACAAAATTTTGTAAAGCTTCTCAGGATGGGCCACTGAATTTTTTTAGTAAAATATGTTTTTTCCCCCGGCCCACCAAGTAGTTACTTTATGACCTGTTATAACTCAGTGACTAATTAAATTTGATATTTAAAGCTAGAGTGATGACTTCCAAAACGCCCTCAGTATACTGCTAAAACGATTGTAGTGTCACAGACATCTGAACATGTTTTCACGCATTATACCTGTAATCCTATTAAAATAGCGTAAAATTCAGAGTGGACATATCAAAACGTTAATTGACAAACCATGTATATTTGAAACATGAATATTAACTACTTAATAATCAAGTGTGAGGTTGTTATTAAATATCAAGCTGTGGTCTTGCTGTATTCGGACCAAGCGATAGCAAGGTTAATACGAATTTTTTTAATATTTTAGTGTAAAGACCAAACGGTTGAGGCTATTAAGTAGTTTATTACATGGCACTTTTTATTACAAAATCAATTATGTATTTCCTGGTCTCCGCTTCCTTCTACCTCGCCAAAATACTGGACTAGCGTTATATACTGTTCTAAGGATTTTGCATGGGTGAAGGAAAATTCGAGGGTAGGATACATACATGTATGTATTCTACACTCCAATTTTCCTTCACCCAAAATCCTTAGAACATGCTATGTAATCGAGTGAAATGCCCAATATTACTTATAATATAACCAATTCTCTCCTGGCATTACCACCTTATTATATATACAGAACTCACGATCAAGCTCTCGGCAACGGCCTCCGTGGCTCAGTGGTCAGAGCATTGCACTAGAATTGCAAGGTCGTGGGTTCAATTCCTGCCGGAAGGCCTGTGTAGTTGCATTTTTCGCAACTGGTCCCGGTTTGGTCTTTAAATGTATGTATTCTACACTCGAATTTTCCTTCACCCAAAATCCTTAGAGCGTTATATACTGTCTCGTTTCTTTACGTTCACAATGTTCATTGTCATCTATTTCATTTATTGATTTTTTTGTTTGTTTTCGATCGTAGGGCCAATTTTCATAATGGCTGCGCGGGCGTTACGAAGAAATCTCGCCAAATAAGCAACCAATCACAGCGCGTAATGTTGCCGAGCCATATAATAAATAGATCAAATAAACGACAACATGAAGAAAATGACACAGCGGCCGCTACAGAAAGTTGTGAAGCTCTAGGACTACATAACTATAGATCTGTCGAGCCCTTCTTTTATAGCGTAAACTAGATTACCATGTTGTTCCCAAGCCAATCTTTATTTGCAGTTTTGTCCGCCTTATTGCGTCCTTTCTAAATCTTAAAGACAGTAAATGTCGAATGAAAACGGTTTCGTAGTCCAAAAAGCTTTCGTCAATTTCATCCAGCAGACAGAAACATTAGACAGTATGTTTGGAATGTCGTCAGTTTTTCAGGGGTTTTTTTTCAGAGGTCCCCAACAAGGGTTTTACCGCTTCATATGCTAACAGACGTTTCGCACTGGCGAGTCTAAATTCTTAGACTGTTACAACATGAATACTTATATGATTGAGTAACTGCGCACGTGATCACTACGTCATATTTTAATAATCTTATATCTATAGTGTAATGAGATAGGGATTATTATTAGATCTCAGTGTGCACTATAAAGACACGGATTACCGACTTGAGTGAAGTGCTGCCTCGAAAGGGACAAAAACCTTTAGCCTACTCCACAGGCAAATATCTGCAGTCCGACCAATGTGACACCCCTCTTGCCCACTCCACCCAAAATTTCCAACTCCACCCAAGATTGCCCACTCCACCCGATATTACCCACTCCACCCGAGATTGCCCACTCCGCCCAAAATTGCCCACTCCACCCAAGATTGCCGACTCCACCCAACATTGGCCACTCCACCCAAGATTACCCACTCCACCCGAGATTGCCCACTCCACCCGAGATTGCTCACTCCACCCAAGATTGCCCACTCCACCCAAGATTACCCACTCCACCCGAGATTGCCCACTCCACTCGAGATTTCCCACTCCACCCGAGACTGCCCACTCCACCCAAGATTGCCCGCTCCACCGAAGATTGCCCACTCCACTCGAGATTGCCCACTCCACCTAAGATTGCCCACTCCATCCAATATTTTCTCACCTCTTCACCATAAGAGCCCACAGAGTTGCCTTCGAAGAAGACTGGGAAGTCCAAAAATGTAATATTAATTACAATAGCCAGAGTATTTACACATCTCTTCTATATTTTTTAATTATAAGATTGAAAACAACAAGGGTTTTGACAGGATATACACACAATTAAATAATCACACCTCTTGCTCTGATGGTGTGGCAAAATTGTCAATGCAATTCCAAGTGCTTAATATGTTTTGACAAATCTAGAGCTTTAATAAAATTATACTGCAATGTACCATTGAGCCCATCACATTATTTTGTAGAATTTGTATAAGTCAAAATACACACACGCAGATAGTAGCGTCTGATCAGAATGCTGATCAGTACAAAGTGCAAACACAAATACACAATGAACCCACACCAATATACACCTAAAAATAGAAGAAAACAACTGAAATTTCCTACAAAGAAACAGAGTTGTCAGTTGTAGAAATTGATATCTTACCTCGACAAGATAAAACTCTCCCCACCGAAATTGTAAGACAGTTCATAAGTGTGTTCAGACTTCAGAGGTCAGAGAACAAGAACGATTCACCAACTTCAAACGTACATGCAATTTGTAAGAGCAAATCCTTCTGGCGTATGTGATGTAAGTTGTAGGAAGAAACTTCCTACGTCACAAAACGTCATAAAATGCTCAACAAATAAATAAACTCTCAAAATCTCGATTCCGTTGACAACAGTATACATAACTCGGCAAAGAGGTCTGGACACGAGACATAGACACCCATGTCAAGATTAGTGTGCTGCCTTTGGCAGCAATAACTGTTATAAAATAGAATCTGTGAGTTATACACAACATGTTACATGGTGTCAGGAGTGGCGTAAAGATCCTGCAGATGCTACGAACCCAGATGAAAGCGCTGGAACGTCACACGAAGAGACACTTACGCAAATGTCTATTGGAGCGCACATGCCACGCATGGTCTGAAACTGGTCTGAAACCACCAGGAAAACTCGACGTCTCCGGAAACATCGCAAACATACAATCAGGTATGGGAGAACTATTCAATAATATCAGGTCTAAGCGCGCAATCAGAAGAATATAAAGTTGCGTTTCTTCTCTATTGCGTGGGACCGGAAAGGCTGAAAATATACAATGGTTCTCAGTTCGCAAGCACGCAACAAGGAAAGGTGTTAAAGAATGTCATTGATAAATTTGACGAATGCCATAGGCCAAACCAATGAAACCTGCACACGAGAAACGAATGAGTGACAACGCATATGTGACAACGCTCCGTTTTCTAGCAAACTCTTGCATTGTATTCGTGACACGCTAATGAGAGACCGCATTGTTCTTGGCGTTACCAACAGCGAAAAAACTATTGCAAGTTCAGAACTTAACTCTCAACCAATGCATTGATATATGTATGTAAGAGATATTAAGAGGCACAAACCCTTGTGCGAGCGTCACATTGCATTAAACAGAGACAAGCTCAATCTCAATTCTCAAATGCAAAGAAGTTACATTTATTGGACATGTCCTCACTAAGGATGGTGTCGATATCGACCCAGAGAAAGTCAGAGCCGTGCAGGACATGCCAAACCTAACTGATGTTGGAGGCATCCAACGACTGAACGGTTTCATCAATTACCTGTCTAAATTCCAGCCTCGATTGGCTGATGTGATGGAACCCCAACGAAGGTTAACCAGAAAAAGCGTCGAATGGCAGTGAACAGAGCGGCAAGATGAAGCATTGCCCAGGTGAAGAAACTCGTAACAAAAGCTCCTGTCCTGAGTTACTACGAGCCAAAGGAAAGCCTGGAAATCCAGTGCAATGCTAGCCAGGAGAGCCTCGGAGCAGCGCTGTTGCAGAAAGGCAAGCCAATCGCGTACGCCAGTCGTGCCCTGACCGAAACCGATAGCAAATATGCACAGATCGAGAAATAGATGTTGGCCATCGTGTTTTCACTGGAGAAGTTCAATCAGTATACCTTTGGACGGCCAGTCGTTGTAAAAAGTGATCACAAACCTCTGGAGTCTATCCTAAAGAAACCCCTGTCGTCTGCACCTCGCCGGCTGCAAGGTATGATGATGAAGCTCCAAAAATACCACGTTGAAAGGCATTATGAACGGTTTCCAAGATGCGCATTGCAGATCTCCTATCAGGAGCTTAGCTTCCAGACAAAATAAGCAAGGAAGACGAGAATTTTGAGTTGAAAATGGTGAACATGTTGAATTCACTGCCTATCACCAATCAGAAAATTAACGAAATCAAGCAAGAATGCGAGAATGATGAGACACTACAGAAGGTGAAATTGTGGATTCTTGAAAGATGGCCAACGACAAACACAACGTTTCTTTACAAGCAAGCCCCTACTACAGAATCAGAGATGAGCTTACCTTTCAAGATGGATTGATTCTAAAAAGAGAAAGAGTACTCATTCATTCCCAGCCCACGACAGAAGATGAAGATGCATTCCTCTTACATGGGAGTAGAAGCATGTTTGCGAAAAACAAGAGAGTGTATTTTCTGGCCAGGAATGTCTTCAGAGGTCAAACAGCTGATCGAAGCATATGAAACCTGTCGGACGTTTGAAAGCAGCCAAAAAAAGGAAACCCTAATACCGCATGAGATATATACCACCTCGACCCTGGGAAAAGGTCGCGACAGGCCTGTTTGAATTCAAGAACAAGAACTTTTTTATCACAGTAGACTATTTTAGCAACTTCTGGAAAATTGATCGGTTACCGGACATAAAAGCCAGCACAGTCATTCTTAAACTAAAGAACCACTTCGCTAGATATGGATGCCCGGATAAAGTGTCTCTGATAATGGCCCGCAGTATTCCTCTGACAAGTTCGCGAAGTTTGCCGACGCTTGGAAGTTCCAGCACATTACCAGCAGTCCAGGAAACAGAAAATCAAATGGTAAAGCAGAATCAGGTGTCAAGACAACGAAACGACTACTTCGTAAAGCAACTGAAAGTGGCTCCGAACCGTACCTAGCCTTCACCTAGCCATCCTAGACTATTGGAATACACCCACACAGCGAGTCGAAACAAGCCCTGCTCAACACGTGATCGATGAACAGAAGGACCAAAACGCTACAAGTCATCAGCCCAGAGCAGCAAACAATCAACAACGACCAGGAGGCCTGAGCGTACAGGACGACCACCTGAACGTTTTAAAGACTATATAACATACTGAACTATATAACATAATCATAACATAATTATATATAATATACAATGTGAATACTTATATGATTGAGTAACTGTGCACGTGATCACTACGTCATCCCCGAGCCCGGGTGTAGGGCCGAAGGCCCGGAGCCTGGTGAGGGTGCTAATCTCGACATGCGTGGAGTCCACTTTACACGTGAGAGGAAAAGCTGAAAGTAATTCTGAAACCTGTATATATATATATATATATATATATATATATATATATATATATATATATATATATATATATATATATGTTATCAAATCCACAACTTGCGCAGTTCGGATAGTAGGGTACTGGTAACTAACCTGTTAAATTATTCAAGCTCTACTTAAAACTTAAAAGAGAACAACGAAGAAAAGGATAGTGAAAGAGTCAATTGAGATGGGCTAAGAAACAAACAGCCGATTTAATATATCTTGAAGCGAAACCAGAGAACCTGAAGAAACCAAATGCTGTAAGGTAAACAAAAACTCGATCTGAAAAAACCCCAGTTTTATTAGTCATCTTATCCATAAATTATATAATTAATTGGAGGATTATCATTTGTTTTTATATGTTTGTTTTTATATTGGCTGTATATCAGGAGTGCTTATTTTAATCAGGGGGTGGGTGGGTGTTTGGGTGGGGGTGTTTCAAAATAGCATGTAAAAGTGGGCGAGGGGTTGTTGCGTTTATTTCTAGTATCTTAATAATCTTATGTCTATAGTGTAATGAGATGGGGATTATTATTAGATCTCAGTGTGTACTAAATACACGGATTACCGACTTGACTCTCCTTTAATAAATGTTATAAAATAAAATCTGTGAGTTATACACAACTTGTTACATAGACTAGCGCAGCTAAATACAGGAATGGCTTCGACTTCATATTGGTCAATATGTAATGCCTGGTCACACTATACCGGCCTACGTTTTGTAACGGATTGCCCAGTCTAATTCTATAAGAAAACCATTCCGTTTATATTCTGGTTACACTATACCGGATTGGCAAATGACAATATAACAACGGTGGTTCCAACACTATTTTCTGTGTTGTAGATAACCCCCTCCCATATATGGACCAAAGGGATGCTGCCTCATTAATATTCAGCGTGGCGTAACGCGTGGTGTAATATAGAGTAAAGCCTGTTTTCCACGAGGCGTTATTTTGCGCGCGGAGCGGAAATTTTCTGTCTTGTGATTTCTCGGGTGGAACTAATTAGAAAAAAACAAAGAAAATTTCCGCTCCGCTCGCAAAATTCCTCCTCGTGGAAAACAGGCTTAACTCCCTATGGGCGTACCACCAGCCGCTAAAGCTATTCTCATGACTTTAAACTAGAAATACATGAACGCAACAACCCCTCGCCCGCTAGGCTTGGATCAAGTCTGTCTCTCAAGGGGACGAGGTTGAGCGCGCGGAGAATGGGGTTTACATGCTTTATTGAAATACACACCCACCACCCCCCCCACCCCCCACACAACCAACCCCCCCCACCCCACCCCCCCCCCCCCCCCCCCCACCGAAATTTTGTTTACCATACGGCGTTTGGTTTCTTCAGGTCCTCTCATTTCGCTTCAAGATATATTAAACCGGCTGTTTGTATCCTTTTCTTCGTTGTTCTCTTTTAATTTACAGCAGGCTCCATTTCGTAATAAACGAAAGCAAAAATAATACTGACAGATTTAGTTTTCTGCATCGCTAGTCACCAGTGTCCAACAATTCCTACCGCGTGACACCGTACCAAACATATATATATATATATATATATATACGTGTGGGTTTTTGGTCTACGAAACGCAAAGAGTGCTCGATAACATATAGTTAGAGCAAATATAGATTTTCGCTTACCTCAGACTTTTGAGGTAAGCGAAAATCTATATATATATATATATATATATATATATATATATATATATATATATATATATATATATATATATAAATAAATAAATAAACTATTTCCGAGATTACGTCTCCCTCGCCTTTTCTCCACGCGTGTAAAACGGACTCCACGCATGTCGAGATTAGCACCCTCACCGGGCTCTGGGCCTTCGGCCCTCCGCCCGGCTCGGGGATGACTACGCTAGTGTGGGGCGGTTATTTTAATACAAACTCTGCGAGCTCCTGTAGGACTGGTCCAAGTAGGAGATCAAGAAAACCTGAACATTTCTGTATCAGAATTTCTTTCTTTTTTGTAAACTTTGCTGGGGGTCAGCTAGGGCGAATATAATACTGCATGAAAACAGGAATATTCCGACATATTCAGATGTCTATACGTGTCAGAATAAAACACATATTCCCATGAATATTCTGGATCTGAAGATGGGTTGGAATATAGCCCATATTCAGGTCGTATTTTTATTCGGAATATTTCGACAATTAACCTAAGTATTCTAACCATATTCGTAATCGGAATACTTCTGCAAATAATTATTTGATTGAGATGAGATAAATTTTGTATCAAGGAAAAAAATTGAAACTACAGAGATCGAAAAAAACAGGGGAAAATATTAAAAATATTAAAAGCACAATCATAGCAATTGTGTTCAGTTTTGCAACATTGCATGACCAGCATGGCGACCAGTTAACTAACAGCATGCGAAGTGCAAACCTTTTCTTTATCTATTTTTTATTGTTTTATTTCTTTGCAGTGATTTACCGGGAAAGAGTTAAATAACATATAATTTCTGATTTTATGGCTAACACTCTGTACTAATTACTTTTTTTTCTTGCTTTTTTTTTTTTTTAAGCCTATACAAAACGTATATTTTTACAAAATGGTTATCACATTTTGAATTACATTTGAGAGTTTTTCTCAGATAGTTCGATGTCAGATGCATTAAGAACAGGAGCCCGCTTGTGCAACGATCGGCTTCCTCTAATCCTCTAATGCAAAGAACTTGAGTTCGCAGCAGGGCGAAGGATATTTTCTTCCGCAGCCAACTCATCACCGTACTTTGCTCAAAGTGCTTCTTGTCTGCTAGCGAGGAAAGGAAATTTTTTAAGTTTCTCTTCCACACCCGCCAAAAGCACTGAAAACGAGTGGTGTGAAGGACCCATGCTCAATCTCAATGATGCGTTGATTGTAGTGTCGCTTCTTTTCCTTCTCATTGTCGTTGAAGGCACTGGCGAGGCTCCGGTTTCGATGTGTAGAGGCGTAAGAGTTAAATACCCGGACATCAAAAAATGCCTTCTCACATCTCTGCCAAAAGCCTCGCGCAGCTATGTCGACTCGAGCATCATCAGCTGAATTGGCACTTGGTGGCAGCATTCCACCAGATAACGGAGCAAGGGCAGGTTATTACTTGCCTATAGTTGAATAACTTTATATTCTACATCTTTAATGGGGTGTTCAAAAACAATTCCTGCGAGACACGCATATTTAACCTCATCAGTTAATTATATACGTATACTAGTGTATAATATAAAATATTCTCTACAACTGGAAGAAAAGACTGAGTACGAGATAGCTATTGTGTTATGGTAATGCAACGAGAAGCATGATTTAAAATAGAACATAATCCAAATTAAACTTTCTCCATATATTTCTACTACTAACCATAATATACTTGTATAGTTACCACTTGGTTATTTAAGTATTTGTTTGTTTAGTATTTTCTTATTTTAAAATTTTGAACCGAGGGTTAATTTACTCTTCCAAAGACTTTGAAGTAAGGCATCGATGTATTTAAACCGAGATTACCTTACCGGGCATTATAAATCACAGAAACCTTAAAATGTATACACAATAAAGTTTTAATAACATTTTTATGGTTGTGTTAATTTGAAGACACTAAAAATGATGAAAAATGTTTTTTTTCCATTGCTTTGATATCCTATATGGTTCTTGAGTTATTACACTTTATGTAATTTAAGCTAACATTAACAGAATGACAGAATTACAACATGCATGTACAACTGAAAAACAGGCATATCTCCGGACTGGTAAGATTATACTAAAGTTGTTCAAGATCTGCAGATAATTTCTCAGCAAACAAAAATATTTTGGTTGTTATATAGTAACACATTATTTTCTAAACCATTCTCTTTCAGTAAAAGAATTATCTGTTTTTAACTGCAAAAAAAGAATAACTTAGTATTTTTTTACAGATTTTCACCATTACGATATAAATGTCAATGCACATATACAGTTTAAAACAAAAAAAAATCCTGTAGTAACGACAAATAGATTTTGATGTTGTTGTTGCATTGTTGTTGATATTGACGGCTTCCAAACTAATCTGTTTCCATGACAACAAATTATTTGTTTGTTTGTTTGTTTGTTCGTTCGTTCGTTCGTTCGTTCGTTCGTTCGTTCGTTCGTTCGTTCGTTCGTTCGTTCGTTTGTTTGTTTGTTTGTTTGTTTGTTTGTTTGTTTGTTTGCTTGTTTGTTTGTTTGTTTGTTTGTTTGTTTGTTTGTTTGTTTGTTTGTTTGTTTGTTTGTTTGTTTGTTTGTTTGTTTGTTTGTTTGTTTGTTTGTTTGTTTGTTTGTTTGTTTGTTTGTTTGTTTGTTTGTTTGTTTGTTTGTTTGTTTGTTTGTTTGTTTGTTTGTTTGTTTGTTTGTTTGTTTGTTTGTTTGTTTGTTTGTTTCCTTAATAGATTAAGATTTATATATAAAACGCCCAACACAACATATTGTCAACAGTAACAGTACTCATTTCTGGTATGCTCCCTCGCTTTGTATTGCTGATATAATGTTCAAGTGCAGACCACTGCGTGTGCTAGAGTGACTGATTGAACAATTTTTCTGTCTATTGCAATAAAATACTTTTTGGATGCACAATATTAATTTACTTAGAAAAGTTATTGAGGGGCGCGGGGGCTAAAGGCCCCCGGTTCTACGGTCCCTGTTACTTTGTATGTGATTTAAAATCAAACAAGACGCCTGCTCAGGCGTTCACTCAGGCTACTGATTTCTGAAAGCTTCGCGTAGCCTGTGCGTACTGTAGCAAGACTACTTGACAATGGCAATGCATAATTGCATAGATTTTCACAAATAGAATCTACGGTCTTATATGCACTGCTGCGGTGCAGGAAGCGCCGAAGGTTTGCTAATTAGTATAAGTGTAAACAAGGCCGTTTTTCTGAAAATTAAACAACGATCTAATATATTTAGTAGACAAAACCTATAGTGTCCGATTCGGCAAATTCAAGCCATCATTTTGATATAGAATTTCTTTAAATTCGGACAAACAGAAAATATTTAATAAAACACACGTTTCCAAATGTAATACGACACGTGATATCTAGACATGCACTGAACACAGTTGGCGTGGCCAGGGGGGGAGCTGTGGGAGCCGCGGCTCCCCCCCCCCCCCTTTTGATATAAAACAAGAGACATGTAACTACAAAAGTGATGCAATATGCCCAATATGCCATTGTGTCAGGAAATAAACTGTAAACAGTGTATTCAATCTACTGAAAAAGTATAGAATAAAACATATTCCGAAGAATAATGCCATCCTGTAAACTCAAGATATGAGTCAGATCTACTGTCAATCTACTGAGTGTATGCACTTTGAGTATCTATGTGACGTTTTTTAACCTTTAGAGTCTGTAAAATCTTCCTCCAAAACCAGGAAATGGCATTTGAACGACTCTCGAGTTTCAAAATTTAACGGGGGAGCATGCCCCGGGACCCCGCTAAATATTTATTTTGATTTCGGCCCCCCCCCCCCCCCCCCGTTTCACAGTCCTGGCTACACCACTGACTGAACATGTTCAACATATTGATATCTTACCAGAGGCGTAGCCAGGATTTTTTGTCAAGGGGGGCGAGGAAAAACCTAAGGGGGGCAGCTTAACTGAGGCATACGAAGCCAAATTTTCTCAGGGGGGCAGCACTTTTGCCAGAGGGGGCCGGGCATCTTACCGGTATTTGCCGCATTACTGATCAACTAGAATTCTGTCACTTGCAAAGCTATTGAAACAAGTAAACAACTGAGAAACAGTGAAATGTCGTGTGAATATTCAAAAACATCGATAAAAACTTCGTTCAAAAGAGACAACCACTGATCATCTGGAGACAACTCGGCCAAACCTCGGTTTCGCAATAATTAAACACGGCTGTTCTCTGACATCCTTCACTCCTTCAGTTTAAAGTTTCCGATTATTTTTAATACACGTTGATTCGCTGACAGTCCGACTACTCTGACATCTTTGTTTGAGACGACTGCTGTGCAGTGTGCCAAGAAATGTCGTGGAAATATTCAAAAACATCGATAAAATGGCAAGAAAAGCTTCGTTCAAGAGACAATGCAGCCATGAAATCGCCATCGCGCGGCCGGGAGACTAATGCTCGCGACGCAAAAAAAGAAATTAATAATAATATTAACACGACCGAAACCAAGACTCGGCTCCACAGGTAGCCCGAGTAATAATAAATGGCTTCATGCGCAGTTCTCGATTTTGGTACTGTAGCCGTGATTGAATATTCAGATAAGAATATAATGTATTGCATGGTGCAGAACGGCTGGAAATCAGGACCGAGTCTATGGGGTGTTTACATGAGGCCGGCCTGAAGTTAGGCCGACCTCAAATTTTAGTTCTGGCTAGCAGGCGACCTGAGATAATTAGGCCGGCGTGAACTGAATCTCAGACCGGACTAATAAAAACGATCTATAGTAAAAACACTACAACCGACCTCAGTAAAGTCAGTCCGACCTGAGTTCGGGCCGGACTCGTGTAAACACCCCCTATCTAAGTATTTATTTTTTTCGCGTTAATATATTTTTTAAATTATTGACAAAATTGAGAAAAATATATAGTTCTACAAATTACAGCAAATTATTCTCCTGTTATAACTAACTCTTACATGTTAGCTTCTGGTGACAAAGATCTTCCATAATAAACATCATAACTTGCGTTTCGTACCTGTTGCAGAAAAAGAAATGGTCGTAAGCTTACTAAGGCAAGCTGTCTAATTATTACACTTTCTTAACCCTATCCATATACTGGTCTCATTTTTTTTGCTCTCTGAGTATATGTTACACTTTTGTAGTTAGTACTCAACAAATTCTGCCGTCATGTCGTCATCAGCAATAGTAAGACTGTATAAAGACCTTTTTTAAGTTCCTATGATGCAAAAATTAAGTCTGTGTGATTTAATAGAACACTTACAATAACCGAAAATAACATCTTTTGCAGTTTTTTGTTTCCTTGTTTTATTGCTGAGATATTTCAGTTTGTCTAAATTAAACATCTTGACGTAACATATATACGCACAATGAATTATCAGAGAAAGTTAAGATCACTTATTGAACGCCCTACATGTTTTGTGTTGTGGGGGAAACACGCCCCCATGCATGCCTCCTTCAAATTAATTTGGTTTGATAATATAGCAACGATATTATTGTTTACTTTGCACATATCAAACAACATGAAATATCTCAACTAAACAAAAAACGGCAAAAGGTGTTACTTTGTCATTTAAATGTTCTTTCAGGCAATTAGAGAATCAAAATTTTTACAGGTCTTTTAACAGGCCTAGAAGTTATTATATTAGTAAATTGGTTTATTCTTGTCAAGGCGCGCTATTTTGACGTGTTTATCTGATTTAAGGAGATGGTCTGTTAAATATATATTTCTTGTAACTAAGTAAGTATTAAGGAATGTTCTTTAGTGTTACTTCACCTTTTATTAGTTTTATATCCATAAAGCCAGGGTATTTTTCAGAAAATTTTGAAAATTTTAGGTTCATCATTGCAATGGTTACTCAGAATATAAACATTTGAGTTCCATACATTATAGAAAAGCTTTTTATAAAATGCATAACAAAATTACTGGATTTTGATTTGTTGAGAGGCGTGAAAATTAAATTGTTAAATGCACTCTATAGTGGAAATTAATGTTACCATGGTAACAGTAGTAAAATTCAAAACGGCGGTAGATTTTGGAGTGGATAGACCATAGATATAGGATGCAACACTGTATATCGTTACATAGGAGATATTGATAGCGGACTTGCCTCGATCTGGATTCGTGACCGCCATGGAAGATCCAAGATGGCGGTTCAAACGGGGAAAAAGCTCAAGTAACCCTAACCGGACAAGTCACTTTGAGAGACTCTCATGAAAAACTAACTGTAAAGAATTGCTATAAAACTGTCTGGAACCTCAACAACATCAGTATGTTTGGAAAAAATTCTATTCGTAATGTTCAAATTTTGGATCAGTTAAATCGATCTATTTTTAGTGATAGAACTTCTTACTTATATTCCACTCGTTTTTTAGCTTAAATTCCATTAAGATAACCGAAATGAATTGTAGAAACACTTTTGTTAAGATACTTTTGCTTATCGTTGACGTAGATTGCTAAAATAAACCAAACACTGCCCCATGCATGGCTGGTCATTTACTCTGGTGAATGGCTTTAATTGCCAACCAAAGACTATCAAAAACACTTCTGTCTTGAATGCATTCTTCTCCTTTTCTGTTAATTCAAAGCAGTAATTTTCTCAAAGAAGCATGCTCTTGGCTTTCGCCAACTTGGTCACAGTGAATCGTGGAAACAGTGATCCCGTTGTGAGTCCGTAATCTATAAGTACTCTTATATCTATGGGATAAACGACATGTACTATTTTCAGTTTTCCAACGACTTGTGGTCTATGAATTTGACTATGAATTCAATTAATGTTTTCAAATGAATGCACAATTCACCTAAACCGGAAATTTTTGTTGTCAAGTAATGAAAGAAGACGGTTTTTAAAAGCTTGGATAAAGTATTGTATTTTGTTCAGCAAGTTTGATGTTTGTGGTTTCTTTCAGTTACTTGCAAGATTCTTGTTGGAAAATTAACTGACTAGTTGAAAGACCATTCTTAAAGTTGTTTGCGATCATAATAGCAGTTAACACTTTGAGGGCTGGACCTCTCCCTGCGCTTGAATAAAATCGTCTGGCGTTAGCCAGAATAAAATACTAAAGACTCGTCTTCAGGCTTGAAAGTGCTAAGGAGATAGGTTTTAACATTTTGCGGCCTGGATTTCTCCATGTGCTGGACAAAATCGTCTGGCGTTAGCCAGAATAAAATACCAAAGACTCGTCTTCAGGTGTTAAACATTCAAATAAAATTACGACAATGCAGTCATAACCAAGTGTAATTTTGTAATGAATATTATAAATAAATAATCTTATTTTTCACCGATTCCTTTTTTTTTTTAGGGGAATATATTCAATAGCCCCTGGCAAAACAATAGATTAATATTCCCCTCTATATTCCCCTCTAAGGCTCTAATATTCCCCTCTACTATATTCTCTTCTAATCTTCCCGTCTAATATCCCCCGCACTACTCCTTATCTTATGAAATCCTGATAACCTCGCCCCCTCGAGGATATGTGTTTATTCACCGAGGGCGACCTCGGTGAAAAAATCACATATCCCCGAGGGGCCTCAAAATAACCTATACATATGATTTTTCTCGTGGGGATTTCACACTACTCGTGATATTTGAAAATAGCACTCCTCGTGCAATTTTAGCTCAGTGTAAAATCCTTAAATATATACCCTCGGTAATCAGGGTCAAATGCTTCAATTTTATTGGTTCATATGCAGCATCTAAGCTATAAGATTTTTCGGAATTTTTAAAAAATTAAAAAATGGTGGGTTTTAAATATATAATTTTACCTAAAGGTTGGGGTACCATGAAATATTTGCCAGCGAAAACAAAGAGGACATGACCTGAGTACAGAAGTAAATTTGCGTGCAATAAATATTGTTGAATTCTTGCAGAATTATTGGAAGATAAATTATGGTTTTAAAACGAAACTTTGGTAGGAAGTTCTTACTTACATACAATGTAATCTATTAGCACGATAAACAGTGATTAGTTGTTATTTGAGCTGATTTGAGGTCGGAAAGCATTGTGATTAAATGTACCGTCGCCATCGTTTTTGGTACCATCAATTGAGTTGTGCCAACTGAATCATATACTCGTGATTAACAAATCAAACTCCCGCTTCGCGGTCGGTCGATTTTGTAACCACTCATATGATTTTGGCATTAATAACACTCCTTGTCGTTCTATTACCCCCATTGATTGCGCTCGCTATCGTATGATTACCTAATGCTGGTCAGTAAAGTGGAAGCATGTAAACTTACGTAACTATGCTTAATTTCTTCAAGATTAAAATTAAACCCTTCATCCACAACTGCAATGACAATTCCTTTTCCAGTGAAATCTTCTCTCCAGGCAGGAAGAACTTCAAGTGTTGGTCCTGTTTTTCTGTTCTAGAAATGAAAATTATTCACAAGTCATCTACTGCTATTGTTGTCTTAGATAGAATGTGCATAAAAGAAAGCTCAACACTTATACAGATTTTGATAAATCATAAACTACCTTGTATATGTATTGAACTGAGTTGCAAAGAATACGTAATGTATTAAGGGTGTTCAGACATATTTATTTTGACCCTTTGCTAGGGAGAACTTGATTTGACCACAGAGCTTCTAGAGCTTTACAAATTTGATCCCCATGTTAGAAATGCTAGATATTCTGCACGTAGTATATATGAATGAAGTTCTTTTGTTTGATGACGTCATACAGTGACGTCATTATGACGTGACGTCATTGAGATAAGAAAAAACCTATAACTTCCGCCAACTTAAAAGTTTTGCTAACTAAAGAAGTTTCACTAGAACCAGAATTGTTATGTGCAAAAAAGTGCGCATGCGTTTCTCAATTGAGAAAATCTTAATGACTTTATGGCCGTTTTAATGAAATTTTAAGGAATACCTTTTTTACAAAAAAAAAGAATATCTTTGTCATTTTTGGTTTATTCATAAAATCCATGCGTACTTTTTGGGAGACATGTTCTCCCTAGGTGTAAACGAAAGAAAAGTAATGATTCGATAAATACTCGCGGAAATTATAGAAATGTTGTGAGCTCATGTTTTTGCGACTCAATGCCAGTCAACCTAGCCTGAAAGAATCAGGCGCGAGCCCTCCTCCTGCCTCCTGCCTCCTGCCTGATCGGAGCTTGCCAGATAAATTGAACTTATATATTTAGTGATGTACAATATCATAGTAACAATCGCTAAATTGCTTTTGAGGATGACCTGGCCTGCAACTAACTAGAAGTGACCAATGTGCTGCTCTAATCAATTTGGCTTTTAGATTAAGAATAGAACAGGGATTTACCATGATATTATTATACTTTGATAACTCTAGAGTATTTGTGAACTGCAAGTTTTGCTAGCTGTATTAAAATTATACATGTTACAATAAGCAGAGATATATGTGTGCTGGACATGTCCAGTGACATACATCTCTAATACTTCTCTGACTTTTTTGTCAGAACATTGGCCCAATTAAAAACAATTTGCATCAAACAATACTGTAAGTATTACTACTAAAGCAATTTATCAATTAAGATACTAGTTGTAGAAGTATAAGATTCCCAAGTGGACTAGTAACTCAAATCAATCAGAAAAGTAACCTGAAAGAAACCTGCAAAAACATCAACTATTGGAACTTTAATATCGTGAGAATCAGGAATTCTAATTTGAGAAATCCCTAATACTGCAACAATGATCAATGGATACATGTAAATTGGTGGAACACTTCCATGAACAAGCTCTAAAAGATTTGTATCTAACAAATTAATGAGCTAGAAAGTATAATATCCCAAACAGGCATAAGTGAGCTAAATCTGCACCTTTTGATCTTTTCATCAAACAATGTCAAGATTTCTTCCTCCACTTTATTGGCAGTTTAACTATAATGAAACTACATACTATTAACCAACAGAGTGGAAACCACAGCGACACTATAATCTTCATCTAAAATACTGTACTAGCTTTGTTATATTTGGAATATATCATTTCATCACCATGGATTTACTTTGATCTGACTCACTTAAAGGCTTAATATATCATGACAATGGACTGTGGATTAACATTTTACGAAAGCGTCTTTTAGCTGACAAGTATCTTGCTGTGCAAATCACCTATGGACTTAAGTTCAGATCAACTATAACAACAACAGACCAACAACTAATTTGCAAAAACCTTAATTTATTAAATAGATGTTTGCCTATATATAAAACACAGGGTTACTAGTGTGTTACTAAGTTGTGGAGATAAGTTCAAGTCAGTATAAATTACTTATAACAAACTGGATGTGCACTCAGTTCATATATTTATTTAATCAATGGTCCTTATGCATTAAAGCAAAGCATGCTGGAAGTTTAGTTACACAAATAAATTTTGGAAGATGGCGACCGCTTCCTTCGAATAGGAGCGGTGCAGCATTTAGTTAAATTTGTAGATGATTTTTTTCTTCTGAAGATTTAATAACGGTTTTTATCTATTCTAAGTGGTTTGCTTTGTGTTTTTGTGGAATTGTGGATGTGCAACTGCCATATTTTTCAAAATATTCAGCATTGCGGCGAATTTGAGATTTACACATTTGAAAGGTAGGTACATACATAGATTTCTTTTGAGGTAACTAAGTCCACGGTCATTCACTATTCCCAACTGCTGGATCTGAAATCGGCTTCTATCTGACTCTTCTGGATTCAAAAATCATATTTCAACTACCACATCTCTTCACGCACGATTTGATCAAGACTCAAGATTTCTATTTCTAAACCAATTTAAAACATTGAATTCTTTGGCGCGAAAACAACCGGTTGAATAACTTAATTTTTTCGCTTTTTCCTCTGTTTCGTAAACGTCCAAGTATTTTCAGCTCTGTGTGCGATTTTTTGCTTTGTTTTCTTCTTCGATAACCTATAGTCAGCGACGAACACTTTTGACTACTCACGAAGTGTGTGTCCTCAACTTGGATTGAATTTTCGTCTGGCTTTTTATTCATTTTGTTGGAAATGGAGAACGAAGAATGTGGACGGGAGTGGACAATTTACCAATATTCACCCATGCATGGGTTCATATTGAAGCAACATTTGATAACAGACATCACTGGTATTAAAACATGGAAAACCACCAAATGCTCACTTGTAAGCACATGCACGAAGTCTGGCTACCAAGAAACTGGTAGGCCCTAACAGAAGTATATAAAAGTTAAAGCCAATATCATGAAAGGCAAAGAATGCTATTTTCTTGTAAGAGGCACTGTCCATAGAAACTGAAATCACTGGATAGATGTACAAACAACAGGAATGCTTCCAGATTGACAGAATGACTTGAGCAACACCAATCAGAAGCCCTCATTTGTGGGTGACCAAGGTTTTTCAAAACACCGGGGTCTGTCCAAAAGCATTTCCTCCACCTTCGTACCCAGACTACTAAGCAACGGTTGCTATGCAGGCTACCTCCCCTACTGCTGCACCACATGGATTTAAATTTTCAGAAGGGTCAAATAAAAAGCAATCTGGCAAATAGCCATGGTTTTTCTAAATTTACTAAAAATCCACACTGGGTGCATGCATTAATAGATTTGTCTTCACCTATTACTTTTTCTACATATATCAACACTGCAATTTGTTCATTGTCTTCCCCCTAAAGACATGATGCAGGACCCATGGCTGACAAATTGTTATTAAACTGCTTGTTGAGTATAGACTTTGGGTAGATGCTTTGTTGACTCATCACGAGGCCAAAATTTGAAGCAGTTAAACATACATGTAGTCTTCTTTCCTTAAGCCCAAGACTGCTTTTGGACTTTATTTCAATGTCCTTCAATTTTCTTTCGAAGCATATAGTTTCTCTTTAACAAATGGGACAAATTCAGGATTTGGTAAATATTTAGTGCTGTCAGTGAAAGTACAGTGTTGTATATTTTGCAAAATTGTATTCCTAATTTGAACATTAAACAGTTGACTAGCTTTCAAATCTGCTTCTGGCCAGTAACTTTCTTTTTTGATGGCATACCCTTGAAGAAATCACTGCAGTCACATGGTTGACATTTATCTGATTCAAGCAGTCCTTCAAAATATTTAGATGTCCCAGCTTTGGTCAGACCATCTTTTAACTTTTTTATATCTGAATCATTGACTTGTCTTAAACATCATATTTGTGTTTTCTTCATGGAAGCATTCCTGTTGTTGGTACATCTATCCAGTGACTTCAGTTTCTATGGACAGTGCCTTTTACAAGAAAATAGCATTCTTTGCTTTTCATAATATTGACTTTAACTTTTACTTGTGTTGCCAGTTTCTTGGTAGCCAGACTTCTTGCATGTGCTTACAAGTGAGCATTTGGTGGTTTTCCATGTTTTAATACCAGTGATGTCTGTTATCAAATGTTGCTTCAATATGAACTAATGCATGGGTGAATATTGGTAAATTGTCCACTCCCGTCCACATCCTTCTTCCTCCCTTTCCAACAAAATGAATAAAAAGCCAGACGAAAATTCAATCTAAGTTGAGGACACACACTTCGTGAGTAGTCAAAAGTGTTCGTCGTGACTGGTTATCGAAGAAGAAAACAAAGCAAACAAAAGGTCCGCTATGCGTACATGTATCTGCGCCAAACCCACCACCCCTGTGAGAATCTTGTCTGTAAGATCTTGTGCGATCTTGGAAAATCTTGTAAGATCTTAAGAAAAATCTTACAAGATTTTTACACGTAGATCTTATAAGATTTTAGCAAGATCTTATAAGATAATTAAAGAGAAAGTACACGTCCTCTGACCAAAATAATTTTTTATCATGACTCACTCACAAAACTTTGGTAGATCACACTCACATGTTTACTATAAGTCACGTTAAAAATACTTACCAGTTTTATCAGCAATTTCCCCTGTCTCCGAAATGTTTTAGTGAAAAACTTTGTCGGAAATATAGAATTTAACGGCTAACTTCAGGAAGATACATCCCAATGGCCAATATGGCTGTTGAGCTGGACACCGCGGGTCTAAAGTATACACCTGAATCGTCTGTAGGTTTGTGCCATTTTGGAAACTTATACCGTTAGATAGAGCGTTAAATTCTGTTCAACAAATGTGCATTAAAAAAAGTCGTAGAATAGCAACGGAGAAAAATCTATTTGAACTGAGATGATCGCCAAATATCAAATGGCAATTATCGGGTCAAACGCAATCATATTTAAAGTATCCGCCAGCTGATTCCCTGAATCGTCTGTATGTTTGTGCCATTCACGAAACTTGTACAGTTAAATAGAGCGTTAAATATTCTACAACATATGTGAATTAGAAAAAATCGTATAGAATATAGCCCTGAAAAATCATAGTGTTTTAGTCAAAAACTTTGTCGGAATTATAGAATTTAACGGCTAACAGCCGTATCGCGTGTTTAAAGTATACTCCTGAATCGTCTGTACGTTTGTGCCATTCACGAAACTTCTACAGTTAGATAGAGCGTTAAATTCTTACAACATATGTGAATTAGCGAACATGGTATAGAATAACAACGGAGAAAAGGCTATTTGAACTGACATGAGCGCAAATATCAAATTGCATTATTACGCTATTTACTTGGCGTACGACAATTTACTATATTTGAATTACAAACAGTCACACTACTGCACACATTACAGGTCAGCGGTTACACCAAAAAGTTAACACACAACCGACGATAGCTATATAGGGCTGAAAATACTTGACGTTTACGAAACAGAGGAAAAAGCGGAACAATTAAGTTGGTCAAATCGGTTGTTTTCGCGCCAAAGACTTCACTGTTTTAAATTGGTTTAGAAATAGAAATCTTGAGTCTTGATCAAATCGTGCGTATAGAGATGTGGTAGTTGAAACATGATTTTTGAACCCAGAAGAGTCAGATAGAAGCCGATTGCAGTTCTAGCAGTCGGGAATAATGAATGACGCAATGATGAATATTTTGAAAATTATGGCAGTTGCACATCCACAATTCCACAAAAACACAAAGCAAACCACTTAGAATAGATAAAAACCTTTATTAAATCTAAAAAACGCTTTATTAACCCTACAAATTTAACTAAACGCTTCCCGGGCGGCTCCTATCCGAAGGAAGCGGTCGCAATCTTCCAAAATTTATATGTGTAACTAAACTCCCAGCATGCTTTTCTTTAATGCATAAGGACGTCCATTAATAGTTTGCTGGACATTTTTTAACACAAATGTGCCTGTGGATTATCAAAAAAACAAAGTGAACTATATTAAAATAAACCATTTATATGACTAATTAATAACCTGCAATCATTTTCAAAGGTCTTGGGACATTTGCGTCATTTTTCGGTTTTCCAACTCCCCCGACCCCTGTTCAATGTTGTATACCATGTTTACGCTGAACTTTACCGGTATTGTTAACTTGTTTCATTAGACAACATTGTAAAAGGAGGGGGAGGGATGGATTGTGTACATTTTGCAAAAAAGACGATGTTGAACGAGTATATTTAGAAAAGCTCAAGTGTCCCAAGTTCCCAAATACTTTTGAAATTGATTGTCCGAAGCGCTATTTAGTTATTTTGTCGAGAAACATGCTGTTTCAGTCAACTAAAGTAAACACTATACATTATACGCTATACAGAAAGCTAAAAAATGTTATAGCACAATTACAACCTTTAATAACTAACATTTAGCTTAGGAATATGACATTTTAGAATTTAGTTAGCCCCCTTGTGGTGCTGCTGGTACGGTGCTCACCAGAAAAACGTGCAATAGAGAGGACAAACGTGTTACAAACAATCGATACTATAGATTGTCACAACAAGCTGAAAAATAAAAAGAGAAACCGCGCTACTGATACATGACAATTTGCTGATACAAGTTTGTTGTGGTAACAAGAGTTTTTTTCCCCGAACCTGCGATAGCACGTTTGTTTTTTTATATCAATAGTACTGCATTGAGAAAAATTTTCTGTTATTATGAACAACATAATATAATAACGGTTCACTAGAGCAGAGCCGGAAAACGTTCATTTCAAGTTTAGTGTTTATACGTCCTTGTGTGGGTAAAAATTCAAAACGTTTTTCGTGAACAGAAAAGTGTTTGAAACAAAGAAAAAAACAACCGTGAAAAGACAATAATCAAAAACAATCGCAGCTAAACTATAGTTTTTGCTATTCATTCAAACTATAAATGTTCAGGAGAATTAAAGACACGACATTCAAACACGATCTAGTCGGTTTCTGCACCATATTTTACAACCGATACTACAAAGACAGCCATAGTGGCATAGCGGCCAGGCATGTCGAGACATTATTTTGTTTAAGTTCACAAAAGGCACATTTAGGATTTATAACCACAAAAAAGAACTTAGCTCAAAATATCGTTAAAATCTGTGTCTCCCATGGCCACGGCAATTCTCGGCAAAGATTTTCTTAAGCGATTTTCAAATTCGAGTATAAAACGGCCTGTAGCTGATCTGTTACAGACCCTGTTTGTATTTCCAGTTTAATAGTTGTGGGCCAAGTTCTGTTTGTCTAAAAAACCTTTGAGTTTCAAAGTGTTTCTTTCGAAAGCTTGTAAATAAGTTCGACGCTAAAAACAGGTAGTAATGAGCTTGCATCATCCGATGCTTAGAGAGCCAATCATATGCGAGAAAATTAAATCACCAGCCAATGCGAATGAGATTACGGAAACAAACTTGCGTCACCATGGACCGTTGGCTAAATTTTTACAGTTTGAAAGTTGAAACATCTAGGCGGGCTTCCACAATTCCACGGACAAAAGTCTTTATCGGTTATAAAGTGAGACATATGTGATTGAAATTTGGCTTTGCTTCATGTTAAATCATCATACGTTCACCGTTTGGAAGAAGTTCTCAGTGGGATTGCATTTCAGTGTTGAGGAATGATTTTAAACAAAATCGTTCGTTTATAAAACAGCGAGAACAAGTGTGTCTCGGGAATGGCAGTTTATTTCTATTTTTTACTTACTCTCCAGTATCCATGCAAGTGTGTACTGCTAAAAAGGGACTATATTTATCTGCTGGTCCAGCATTCAACGATCAACGAAAACTAGCGTGATCAGACTGGAACTTTCAGAGTACCAACATGCACGAATGAAACTAAAGCTGAGAAGTACAAACGTTCAAAAAGAAGCGATACCCAATTAATATCTACGTGGCAAACACTAATTTATCTATCATCCGCATGTTACATATATCTCTATAGTGCTGAGTTTAATCAGTTAAATATGTTTTTGCATGAACGTACTATAGAAAATTTAAATGGTGAGCGAACTGCACTTTCATCGGCCGACCGAACTTTTGTAATGTATTGAATTGTTTTCTGTAAAATAAAAATTGCTTTGATCATAGTTAATAGAAAATAGACATGGTTTGGAAACCCGGCAAACTTCAAAGAGGTCAACAATCAAGCTACGATTCATGTTGAAAGGTACATGACCTTTGTCTTAGGTTTATTGCTCGGGCTATCTGTGGTAGAACAAGTTTGTCGCGATATTGCCCCGACAGGCTTTGCGAAACGGCAGGCAACAGCTAAAATGCTGCTGATGTTTCATCATGGCGGATTTTCATGCAAGAGTGGCATTTCGATCGAGTAGTTCAAAGTGAAGTGTTTTTGCCAGCTGCTTGCTTGGCATGGAAGTGTTTGAAGTCAGTTATGCGGCTGACAAGTATCTTGTTTATAAACTTCTCCGCCGGTGTTCACAAAACGTTTTCGCGCCCCGCCGAAGCTGTCGCATCCAAGTGGCAACCGACATTGGGTCTGGAACTGGACTACAACCGACAACGATATACAGACTACAGTATATTTTTCTCATGGCTTAATAGCAGGTCTCTACATGCCATAAATATTTAATACCGCCGGTACAGAGTTAACGCTAACATTCTGGATCTTTATATTGGCCTTTCTAATGCCTTTGGTCGAGCAATTGCAATGTCCATAGGTTTTCTACATGGCTTCAGCAATACTACATGTAACAGTTGTCTGTACGTTGTTCAATGATCTTGGCTGAATTGGTCGGAACTCAGGACCTGTTAAAACCTCATGAAAACTATTGCAAACAAAATCCAAGATGAGAACACAAGGAACATTCATGAAGATGACAGACTTTAGGAAACAGTTTGTTGACATTGACAGTATCTTTATATTTTTTGCATTATTATTTATGTGCTTAATAGTTAATATTACTAAACAAGTTAAATATATTTGTTATGCCGAGTAGGAAGCTTGTATACACATGTATTGTTTTATGTACCATATTTGTGTTTTTACCGACTGTTCCTTGTCTTTGAGTTTAAGATCGGCAATGGACAGTATAGCTTTATTGATCCATAGGATTTATATTCAATGTTGTAAGTGCTTTGGACCTTTGAGTATGTAATTTTGTCACAAATGTGTTATGCACATCTTGATGTTCATTTTGATATAAATTTTGATGCATAGATTGAGTAAAAAGATATTCATCAGAACAATAACTTTGAACCAGTCATGTTCCTCGCATACAATTACATACAGTAATACTATAAAATGACATATTGGCCATTACATGTATAACATCAGCCAGAAAGTGTGTGTTAATATATGCTGACGGTATCAAACTCTATGGAGAAATTACAGTGTCTGACATTCACCTATAGTACCAGTGCTGCAGAGTCAAAGAGCCTTCTCAACATGCTCTAAAGCAAAAACATGGAATCAGGATTCATGTTGTATGAAGATTGAAGATATTGCATAGACATAGGGTGCGGTATATTTTACTAGTCACCTATTGCATATTTGCTAGTGCATCTGTACCTGGCCTACACATGTGAAGTTTGGGCACCTCAGACAACTAAAATCAGTAAGGTTGAAAGACTACAATGCATGGCAACCAAATATATTTTAAGTTTTGAACTGGCCGGATGATTTATCATACAATCTGTCAAATCTGGAAACAGTTAATCTACTATTATATCATTATCATACTGGCATGACTTGAAAGATCTTATCTATTTTAAATGTTATACAGGTCACTATAACATTCCTATTAATAGTTTTGTGCAACTCAATAATTCAGTCAGAATCACTAGAAATAGTTTAGAACTAGACGTACTAGTTTCTAAGTGCTGTACCATTGGAGTAGTCTAATCCACCTCAGTTAATCAGTTTAAAACTCAACTTTCTAATCACTACATTAATGCTGTAATTATTAATTAATGCTTATGACGTCAATAACTTTTTTTTGGAAATCAAGGATTAAAATGTTCTTCATCCCCACATATAACATACTCTCTTCTAAACCCTACTGCCACTGACCTTAATCACTTATATCTATTGTATTTGTTTACATGATTATCCTGAATTGTGAAATGGTCTAGAATTCCAGATAATCCTGAATAGTAAAGAAAATGAAACCCAACCCTGACCCCCACCTCTAAACCTGACCCTAAACCTAACGACAACCCCTGGTAACCTAAATCTAACCACAACCCCCCTGGGAGAAAGTTCGGCCTTTCAGACCCTGACCAGTGACCACAACACCCCTGTTGTTGTTTTTTTGTTATATGCTTTTTAGTTTAACATCCTGCATGTGGGACAGAGAAGTCCCCTAGGCTTCAGGATAATCCTGAATTCTAGACACTTTAAATTGACAATTCAGGATAGTCCTGCACCACATTCAGCCTTCAATCTGATCTTCCTCAGCCCACTCCCACTGGCCTCTTTGCTCACGCGTTATAGAGACCTCTGCACTTTCCAGTAGCCCGAGTGCACACCTGACCCAGGTGTCTTGTTAATATTTAAACTACGGTTGAGTGATTGAAAAACACAATATGTTCAGTAACCGTGAAAGTGCACAAATTCCCATAAACCTGAACAAGAACATAAACATAGAATGTTCACAGCAAGCTTGCAGCAAGTTGTTGACAACAGCATTGCTACGGCTCTGTTACGGCAATTTGCATTTGCAACAAGCCTGTTGACGACTGCATTGCTGCATGCAGCTCTGCATTTCACAGCAAAAGGTCTCAATCAAGGAAAGAGATGAACCAGTAAGCAGGGCTCCATGCATAGCATTAGAAACAAAACTAACTCTTACACTGAACCTTCCACTCTCTGTGAGATCTTCAATGACCATTTTAGTAATATTGGACCTAAATTGGCAGCGTCTATGACGGATAGTGAGAAAAGTTTTGATTCCTATATTAAGCCTACCATTCCTTTAATTTACAGCCAATTACACCTGAGTAATTTTTATATTTTTAATAATATGGCTTTCATGGAAAGAAGTTTAATATGTAACTTATCGAAATTACCGTATTCAAATAAAGGTGAATCTAATCTAATCTAATCTAATCTAATCTGTCTGTCTGTCTGTCTGTCTGTCTGTCTGTCTGTCTGTCTGTCTGTCTGTCTGTCTGTCTGTCTGTCTGTCTGTCTGTCTGTCTGTCTGTCTGTCTGTCTGTCTGTCTGTCTGTCTGTCTGTCTGTCTATCTGTCGTGTTGTGTGTTTAAGTGTGGGTTAACTTTTTGGTGTAACCGCTGACCTGTAATGTGTGCAGTAGTGTGACTGTTTATATTTCCTCGCCATGTTTTATGAACTAAGGAGCGAGACGAAGAACAACATTATTTTCGAAGAAAGTCAATTGCAATGCTGTATGATTGGGGTAGTATGATTCAGGGATACTTTAAAATGATTGCGTCTGACCGTACGCCAAGTGATAGCATAATAATGCAATTTGATATTTGCGCTCATCTCAGTTTAAATAGATTTTTCTCCGTTGCTATTCTATACGATTTGTTCTAATTCACATATGTTGTACAGAATTTAACGCTCTATCTAATCGTACAAGTTTCCCAAATGGCACAAACCTGCAGACGATTGATTTACTTTAAATATGACCACGTTCGACCGTACGCTAAGTAAATTATGACCGCGTTTGACCGTACGCCAAGTAAATAGCGTAATAATGCAATTTGATATTTGCGCTCATGTCAGTTCAAATAGCCTTTTCTCCGTTGTTATTCTATACCATGTTCTCTAATTCGCATATATTGTACAGTATTTAACGCTCTATCTAACAGTATAAGTTTCCCAAATAGCACAAACCTACATGCGATTGATTTACTTTAAATATGACCGCGTTTGACCGTACGCCAAGTAAATAGCGTAATAATGCAATTTCATATTTGCGCTCATGTCAGTTCAAATAGCCTTTTCTCCGTTGTTATTCTATACCACGTTCTCTAATTCACACATGTTGTACAAATTTTAACGCTCTATCTAACCGTACAAGTTTCCCAAATAGCACAAACCTACAGACGATTGATTTACTTTAAATATGACCGCGTTCGACCATACGCCAAGTAAATAGCCGTATAATGCAATTTGATACTTGCGCTCATCTCAGTTCAACTGATATATTTTTCTCCGTTGCTATTCTATACGATTTGTTCTAATTCACATACGTTGTACAGAATTTAACGCTCTATCTAACCGTGCAAGTTTCCCAAATGGCACAAACCTACAGACGATTGATTTACTTTAAATATGACCGCGTTGACCGTACGCCAAGTAAATAGTGTAATAATGCAATTTGATATTTGCGCTCATGTCAGTTCAAATAGCTTTTCTCCGTTGTTATTCTATACCATGTTCTCTAATTCACATATGTTGTACAGAATTTAACGCTCTATCTAACCGTAGAAGTTTCCCAAATGGCACAAACCTACAGACGAGTGATTTACTTTAAATATGACCGCGTTTGACCGTAGGCAAAGTAAATAGCGTAAATAATGCAATTTGATATTTGCGCTAAAGGCTATTGGAACTGACATGACCTAGGGCTACATGCATGGCACAAACATACAGATGATTCAGGGGTATTTAGACCCGCGGTAGCCGTATTATTGGACATTGGGATATATCTTCCAGCAGTTAGCCGTTAAATTCTATATTTCCGACAACGTTTTGCACAAAAACATTTCGGAGACAGGGGATATTGCTGATAAACTGGTTAAGTATTTTTAACGTGACTTATAGTAAACTTGTGAGTTCACTTTCAATAACCAAGGTTGGATTTGATGTGAGTCATGATAAAAAATTATTAAGGTCAGAGAACGTGTGCTTTCTCTTTAATTATCTTATAAGATCTCGCTAAAATCTTATAAGATCTACGTGTAAAAATCTTAAGATTTTTCTTAAGATCTTACAAGATTTTCCAAGATCACACAAGATCTTGACAAGATTCTCACAGTGGTGGGTTTGCGCAGATACATGTACGCATAGCGGACCTTTTGTTTATAATCTTAGGATTCGATTTTGGTATACAAATTTTTTTAATTGCATAAACAAGGAAATGATCACTTATTCCAATTTTTGAAACTTTAGCATGCGAAATTTGCAAAGAACTGTTTGTTAAAAATAGATCTATTATTGAGGATGTATCTTTCGTTAACCGTGTCGGCTGGTTAATTAGTTAACTATATTGGCAAAGATTGTTGCCGAATAACGATATGTTGACATGTTGTTGCCAAATAACTATATGTTGTTGCCGAATTGTTGCGTGCTCTGATAGCCCAATTAGCCTAATGTTTTTTTGTTGCCAAACGATATTTTTGTCATTGAATGTTTTGTTATTGCCAACAAACGTCTTGTTCTTGCCATGAAATAGTTAGAACCGATAGCCAGATGTTACATGATCGTTGCCAAATGTGTTATTTAATTTTGACACACATCACCCGCCATAACAAGATGCCGTGTGCAAATATTATGCCATGCCACTTCACACTCACCTCTTTTCTCCTCGGAATCATTCAAAGTCGTCAACATGAAAGCCCATTGGCATCCGAGTTCAAAATATCGCGGCCCTGCATTAAATAACTATATAAAAGCCATAAAAATACCAAGTTGAGAGCGTCTGATGCGATATTTTGCAGAAAAGGGATTAGCCAATGGGACTTTTGCGTACATTCTGTACGCATTCAGTAGCAGGCTCTCTTTCAACTCCGCCCAATATATATATATATATATATATATATATATATATATATATATACGTGTGGGTTTTGGTCTACGAAACGCAAAGAGTGCTCGATAACATATAGTTAGAGCAAATATAGATTTTCGCTTACCTCAAAAGTCTGCTACAGGCTGTTTCATCTAAAAAAGAATCTTCAGGCAGATGACAATTTTCGAAAACAGGTGGTGCTTATATCCTTCTTGTCGGAACGGGGGAGTGTGGGGGCGGGTGGTGCTTATATCCTTCTTGTCGGAACGTGGGAGTGTGGTTGTTTCGACGGCGCGGAAGTTTGTGAGTTAGTAGGCCTTTTCATTTTAAATCACCTAAGTAAGAAGTTTGGCAAAGAAAGCATTGGCCTATATAGAGATGACGGTTTAGCTATTATAAAAAGTAAATCAGCACGTTTAGCAGACAAAACAAGGAAAGAACTCCACAAAATTTTCGAGCAGTTTGACCTAAAAATTACCGCCGAATCAAATTTACGCATAGTAAACTTTTTAGATGTAACTTTCGACCTTAACAATGGAAATTATAGGCCCTATAGGAAGCCCAATGACGATCCGCTTTACATAAATAAGCACTCTAACCACCCACCAAGCATCACAAGACAGTTACCTGCATCAATCAACAAGCGCATTGCACTTCTCTCATCAGACGAACAAGTTTTTCAGGAATCTGCACCCATATATCAGAACGCACTTATATAGGCATAGCAACTTTGATCATGATCTTAGCTACACTCAACACACAGCACAGCAACCACGCAGGAATAGGCAACGCAACATCACTTGGTTCAACCCACCTTTTAGCAAGAGTGTAAGCACAAACATAGGACGTAATTTCCTAAACCTAATTGACAAGCACTTCCCACCACACCACAAGCTCCATAAGATTTTTAACAGAAACACAGTCAAAGTAAGTTACAGCTGCATGAACAACGTTAAGTCAATAATCACTAAACACAATGCACACATATCTAGGAATAACATGCCACAGGATAAGGACACTAGCAGTTGCAATTGTAAGAAAAACACGAATTGTCCACTTAGAAAACAATGCATGACTAGGGACATAGTATACAAAGTAACAGTCACAGTAAACAACACAAACACGATCAAGAATTACATTGGCATGACTTCAACCACATTCAAAGAGCGATTGGCCAACCACACTAAATCTTTTCAGCATAAAAAGCATGCAAACGACACCGAACTTTCGAAATATATTTGGGCATTGAAAGAAAACAATAAGGATTTTAGTATTAATTGGCAAATTTTAAAACATTCTATTTCGTACACGGGAGGTTCAAAACGATGTAATTTATGTTTAGAAGAAAAATTTTATATTTTGAAAGATAAAAACAAGAATTGTTTACTCAACAAAAGAGCAGAAATTATCAGTCAATGTCGTCATCGGAACAAATTCCGCGCAAACAGCGCAACAAAGCCATGAATGCATGTATTGTTTCGCCCCCACACTCCCACGTTCCGACAAGAAGGATATAAGCACCACCTGTTTTCGAAAATTGTCATCTGCCTGAAGATTCTTTTTTAGATGAAACAGCCTGTAGCAGACTTTTGAGGTAAGCGAAAATATATATATATATATATATATATATAATAAAAGTAGCGTATATTTAACAATTATTGGATGAGGTTGAGCATGACACCGAGATTTATCAAGGCCGAGGTTGTGTTATCCGCCGAAGCCGAAGGCTGAGGCGGATAACACAAACCGAGGCCTTGATAAATCTCGGTGTCATGCTCAACCTCATCCAATAATTGTTTTATTATGCATGTAATGTGCTACACCTAAAAATGTAATTTGAATGACACAAGATAAACAACTCAACAACATGCTTTTTTCTACTATAGAAAAACGTTACGTTATAACATTACAACACCTTGAACTCGTGATGTTATCATGAATAAACAATAGGCCAGAAAAAAATAAACGATAAACCCGTCAAATAAAGGAAACCCTTAAAGTGCAGCAAATCCACTTAACTATATGTCATTTATTAACAAAGAGGTTCAAAACAAGCAAAAGTTAACTTTCACTCACCGCGAGATATTGACATTGCAGTTATAAAAATTAAAAGTCCTCCTATTTTCAGTGTGAGTATTTTGGATAAAAACCTCTTCTTGGGAAAGGGTTAAACTAGGAGATGACTGTTCTTGATTCGGAAGTATTTCCTGACTGACACCTTGGACAATTAACTCAGCCGACAGCGTTTCAGACATTCTTCTTTTGGTTGAAATGTCTGTTTTACTGTAACTCCAAATACTTGCTTCGTTTTTATGCCCGCTTACTGCCATGATGTGTCTTGCTTCGAATCCAGATTTATCCAAGATAGTAACTGATGTGGCTCTTATGGAGTGGTTTGTATAAAGTCTTGAAAGATTTGCTTGTTTGGAAATATTTTTCATCTTTTCACCGAGGGTGCGTTCTCCTACAACCATGTTGTCGTACCACACTTCGTCCGGTAAATTTTCCACTATTAAATCTTTCTTCTTTGGACGTTGGAAAAGAAACTCATTACATGGATTTAGGTGTTTGACATACGTATCGAAGGAATTTACAGGACAAGTTGCAGTGCCAGGTTTTTCAAACATCACACCTCCCTCGAAGCCTTCGTCGTTTTCCCTTCTGTTTTTCGTTAATTCGTCTGTGGTTTTGCAAACATACCTGTTGCCTTGGGCATCGGTGTTCAAGAGAAAATCGTTTTTTTTAGTTGACGGAGATTTTGTCGACCGCGACGACAAAACTATAGCATCACTTCAAAAAATACTTTATTTTGCAGTGTTGTCGGGTTGTTTACACAAAACACACCACTCTCGTACAACTTTTGTAGATCTTCTTCGCATATCGGCGGCGTATGCTCAACTTTGACGAAACCTAGTCGTTTGAGTTCGACACATTTTGCAGCAAAAACTTTGTTTGCATTGGTAAAAGCTGGGTCGTTGATGATATCTATATCGAGGGAAGACTTGAAATGTCTGTTAAGACCAAATCTCATACCAGTCAGCGTGCTTTTTGAATAAGAAGTTCCATCATGTTTTCTAGCTTCAGCGTAAAACAGTCTCAAAACACTGGCAATGGACTCTTTGTCTTGCGGCTCACTTATTCTTCTTTCTTTCAAGTATTCGTTAAAAGCTGTTAGAGCTGTCTTTGTCACACGTTTGGTGTTCGTCGCTTCCTTTTGATCTAACAGATTCTGTAAATCATTTTCGGTTAAACTAGCGAATCTTCCTGAAGATTCGGCCATGGTGGCAACTGGCTTCGCCACTCAGCAAGCCATTGTCAGTCGGTTGACGTCATTTATCTACAGACAATAGACGGTTGTCTGTAGGCTATTAGCCAATCAAATTTGAGATAGAGTTAAAAATGCATAATAATTAATATTATAAACATTAATTATTATTATTATTATTATTATATTATTATTATTATAATTATTATTATTATTATTATTATTATTATTATTATTATTATTATTATTATTATTATTATTATTATATATTATTATTTTATAATAAAAGTAGCGTATTTTTTTTCTCTATATTTCGATTATATATATATATATATATATATATAAACATCTCGCAGAATTTCTTTCCCACTTGCGTGTAATTTCGCGTGTACTCCACGCGTGTCGAGATTAGCACCTTCGGAACCCTTCGGCCCTACGCCCGGGCTCGGGGATTAATTATCTATTTTCTAAAGAAATAAAGCATTATGAATGGAAACTATGTTATTTGTACGCTATAAAAGACAGTAACTCAACAAAGTGTAATTTTTACAAACGTTTTCGGCTTTTTGATAACTTTTTAAATGCTAAATCTTTAATGTCAATATAAAGTAAAGAACAGCTGACTAATCTTTCCACTTTCCTGAGCTGTTTAAGTCGTTATATACGATCTTTCCAACGCTTTTTTGAACTCTAAGAGCTCTCAAACAATATCCGGGACTGCTTGAACGCCAAGTCAGTTTACTGTCAAGGGAAAACCTTGCTACGTGAAGGCGAATGCGCATGGCGAAAATATGGGTGGCGAAAGTTCGAGATTTTTCAAGCGATTCATTTCCGGTATGAAGTAAAAGTTTTCCTTTAGTTTTATAAATGTTTTCGCTATATAATATATATAATAAAACGTTGTCTTCGTTTATAATACAGAGCTTCTCCGCTAAACATAAGCCACATTGCTTTACTCCAGCGGTATATGCTTTCGCGCGTTTCAAAATGGACCATAGAATAATCGACATTCGATCTCTTCAATTCCCAGACGTATTTTGACAATGCGGTGGAGTTTGCATGCTTTTCATGTTTGAATGATTGCTTGAGCGTGTTGTATCTCGTCTTGTGAAATTCATTACTAATTCATGAGTTTTGCAACCAATCCAATTTCAGAAATTACGTCACATGTATACCCCTGTAAACCCCATACAAACTAAAACCAATGATGCTAATTAGTTACAACCACTAGTGCTTGTAACTAATTAGCATCTCAATATCCCAAAGGGATTTTTACTATTCATTCTTTTCACAAGTTGTTTACAACACCCGCGTCCTTGTTGTATTGAATATACAATCACTCGCCTTCGGCTCGTGATTGTATATTAAATACAACACGGCCGCACGTGTTGTAAACACTACTTAAATATATATATATATATATATATATATATATATATATATATATATATATATATATATATATATATATATATATATATATATAAAACTCTACTAAAATGGATAAACTTAAAGAACTAAAATAATATTACTGCAGTTTTACGCACTAGGCGATCATCAGATTATTAAACAAAAGGTCCGCTATGCGTACATGTATCTGCGCCAAACGGACCACTGTGAGAATCTTGTCAAGATCTTGTGTGATCTTGGAAAATCTTGTAAGATCTTAAGAAAAATCTTATAAGATTTTTACACGTAGATCTTATAAGATTTTAGCGAGATCTTATAAGATAATTAAAGAGAAAGTGTGACCAAAATAATTTTTTATCATGACTCACAAAAACTGCACGTTAAAAATACTTACCAGTTTATCAGCAATATTCCTCTGTCTCCGAAATGTTTCAGTGCAAAACTTTGTCGGAAATATAGAAGTTAACGGCTAACTGCAGGAAGATATATCCCAATGGCCAATAATACGGCTGTTGAGCCGGACATCGCGGGTCTAGATACCCCTGAATCATCTGTAGGTTTGTGCCATTTTGGAAACTTATAATATACCGTTAGGTAGAGCGTTAAACTATGTTCAACAAATGTGCATTAAAAAAAATCGTAGAATAGCAACGGAGAAAAATCTATTTGAACTGAGATGAGCGCCAAATATCAAATGGCAATTATTGGGTCAAACCGGGACGCAATCATATTTAAACCTGTATCCGCCAGCTGATTCCCTGAATCGTCTGTAGGTTTGTGCCATTCACGAAACTAGTACAGTTAGATAGAGCGTTAAATATTCTACAACATATGTGAATTAGAAAAAATCGTATAGAATATAACCCTGAAAAATCATAGTGTTTTAGTCAAAAACTTGGAAGTATAGAATTTAACGGCTAACAGCCGTATTGGGATATATCTTCATTGCAGTTGAGCCACTGGATACCGCGTGTTTAAAGTATACCCCCGAATCGTCTGTAGGTTTGTGCCATTCACGAAACTTCTACAGTTAGATAGAGCGTTAAATTCTGTAACAACATATGTGAATTAGAGAACATTGTATCGAATAACAACGGAGAAAAGGCTATTTGAACTGACATGAGCGCAAATATCAAATTGCATTATTTACGCTATTTATTGACCTACGGTCAAACGCGGTCATATTTAAAGTAAATCAATCGTCTGTAGGTTTGTGCCATTTGGGAAACTTATACGGTTAGATAGAGCGTTAAATTTTGTACAACATGTGTGAATTAGAGAACGTGGTATAGAATAACAACGGATAAATATGACTATTTGAACTGACATGAGCGCAAATATCAAATAATGCATTATTACGCTATTTACTTGGCGTACGGTCAAAGGCGGTCATACTCATATTTAAAGTAAATCAATCGTCTGTGGGTTTGTGCCATTTGGGAAACTTGCACGGTTAGATAGAGCGTTAAATTCTGTACAACATATGTGAATTAAAACTCAAATCGTATAGAATAGCAACGGAGAAAAATATATTTGAACTGAGATGAGCGCAAATATCAAATTGCATTATTATGTGAAGCATAATAATGCAATTTCATATTTGCGCTCGTCTCAGTTCAAATAGATTCTTCTCTTGGCGTACGGTCAAACGCAATCATTTTAAAGTATCCCTGAATCATACTACTCCAATCATACAGCATTGCAATTGACTTTCTTCAAAAATAATGTTGTTCTTCGTCTCGCTCCGTAGTTCATACAACATGGCGAGGAAATATAAACAGTCACACTACTGCACACATTACAGGTCAGCGGTTACACCAAAAAGTTAACAAACACACACACACACACACACAAACACACAAACACACAACACGATAGCAATATATCTGCGCGTTGCGCAGATACAAAAATTGCTAATAGTTGCTAATAGTACTAGGTATTTAAGGAGGTCGGGCTTGGAAGAGTCTTTTGTGATTGGCTGCGTAGAATTTCTTTATTTATTAGAATTTATATATATATATATATATATATATATATATATATATATATATATATATATATATATATATATGTATATATATAAACACATAATTGACATACCAAATACCATTGTTTCGTCCATTTTGGGTCGTTTGGAACGTTAAAGTTCTGTTTAACAAGACAAAAGTATTATTATAAGCGTCATTATAATTTCCATTTTAGCACAACGCAAGATTTTGATTACAATTAGCACAAAATAAAATTACCATACGTTAATCGTTATGGTAACATATCTTAACTTCACCATATGATGCTTGACTTAGGGTAACTTATTAGTCAATTTGGGAAGAGTTGTATATATATTCTAATGTTTCAATTCTAGTGTATTTCTATTGTATTTCTATTTGTATTCTCATTCCTCAGGTACTCGAGTTCTTTAGAATTGTCCAAAATCATAAATAGTAAAATTTCACCATACTTCATAATTATATAAATATTTATGTATCGAAAATATACCAAACATACCTGACTATTTTTGTACTGCAAAGCACGAACTGTATTATTAACAAGAAAGTAAAATAGAAACAGAGAGTATATTCGAAAACATAACATCGTTGATCTGCATGTATTCAACCGCTTCTGAAGTTTTCTACTCTCTACAGCTGTACATCAATAATATCAAATATTAAAATGTTGCTTCGTGCTGAGAATATCAAAAGTAGAACCGTGGGGGTGGGATATTTATCTGCGGTGTTTTGTCTGATGATTAATTCAAGAATTCCGTTTGCATTTCAGCACGCACATATGGTAAACAAACTATATATGATTTAAAATACCTCTGAGAGAATACAAATCACCTGTTGTTCAATATATGACAGATATGTTTACGAGGTCGTAACTGCATGACACCTTTAGGTTAAGATGACCTTGGTGTTTATACTTAAAACACTCATTAATAATTCATGAAGAAAACACAAAAGAAATCATGACCGTGAAGGAGGTTGTATATCTGATACAAACCACACGTGGTTGTATCACATATACAACCACTAGTGGTTGTATATCAGGTCACTATCTCCGCTCTAAAACATTGAAATTGAGCTTTTTCTGAATTAAACTGAACAAATATTACCCATATTAACATCAAAGACTCGGCGTGTTTTAAGCTGTTTACAACATTCGCGTCCGTGTTGTATCGAATATATAATCACTCGCCTTCGGCTCGTGATTGTATATTCGATAGGCCTACAACACGGCCGCTGGCCCGCTCATGTTGTAAACATTACTTCTTCTACTTAAAGCATTGGAATAATGAAACAACATGCATATATAGTAACAAATGGTAGTAGATAATTTAGATAAACAGCAAGTTTACTATTTA
The DNA here is from genome assembly GCA_964035015.1 of Corallium rubrum. NCBI lineage: Eukaryota > Metazoa > Cnidaria > Anthozoa > Scleralcyonacea > Coralliidae > Corallium > Corallium rubrum. The sequence goes on along the minus strand of CAXIUP010000196.1, from coordinate 36,202 downwards.
TTGCTTAGTTTTCGACCTGTTGACTCAGGTCTTCATCAGAGCAAATGAAAACCGGAATTATAATGGCTCAAGAGTCGCGTCATAAAAACAAAACAATTAGACAACTAGAATCATGCAAAAATTCATTACTAATTCATGAGTTTTGCAGCCAATCCAATTTCAGAAATTACGTCACATGTATATCCCTGTGAACCCCATACAAACCAAAACCAATGATGCTAATTAGTTACAACCACTAGTGGATGTATACTCTTCTGATACAACCATTCGGCTCGTGATTGTATATTCAATACAACACGGCCGCTCGTGTTGTAAACATTACATACAATACTACAGTTATATACTATACTCACTTATATACAATACTTATATACCATACTTAATACTATACTTAAATATATCGTACTATAATTATCTATCATGTATACTATATAATACAAATATAAATACTCATACTGATATAATTCTAATATACAAATACTAAATACTAATACGAATACTATAGTATATATATATATATATATATATATATACTATAGTATATATATACTATAAAGTTCACCTTGGTTCATTCTCAGTTTTGCAGTATACCATCATTTTCAAGCTTTCTGAATATTGGGGGCGAAAAAAATAGCAAGAAATTTACACTCAATTAGACTTTACGCATGCAATCCATGACATTTAACAATTAGACAATGAGCCCCAATTGTCTATTTGAGCTGATAGTCGACGAGGCGTAAAGCTGTCCAATTGTTCTATTATAAACTATGTATATATTCTACACTCGAATTTTCCTTCACCCTAAAATCCTTATAACTACAGTATAGTTAGACAAACTATTATTTTAAAGAAACAAATTGAAACCTCAGCAACACGCGAGTTTGCTGCCATTATTTTGCATTTAAAACTTGACTTTTCGCTACTAATAGTCCATCACTAATGCATGGGCGGTGAGTGGCTCAGACGAATCAGAATGCAGGATTTATAATGGTCCACTAGTAACCTCCGCCAGGAGGTTATGTTTGTTTGTATGTCTGTCGCCGGGATATCTCACAAAGTATTGCATTGATTTTCAAGAAAGTGTGCAAGGGTTGGCCATAGACCAACGACCAATCCGTTTGGTTGATTTAGTCAAAGTTTGGATGAGAAATTAATAAAATCTGCCCGCAAGATTCTCTGTGTAGAACAAATGCTTGATTTTGCTCATTATCCTTATTTTACGCAAATATTTTTGCATCATTTTGGTACTGGTGCAATCAAGCATTTTATTCGTACATATGCATGTGTTGATCTCGTGAGCTAGCCTGGTCAGTGGGATGGCTCGATTTCTTTTTAAACATCTTTAATAACCCGCCCTCCAGTTGGTATCTCTGAAAAACACATATATATGTGATGTAGGCTATCCTGAATAAACATTGTTTTTGATTGATTGATTGATTGATTGATTGATTGATTGATCTCCTATATCAACATACAACTTGTTCCGTTTCAGCTAGTTTCAGATATTACATGACCTTGCATGACTTCTCTATATTGGTCATGACTAAGGACTTATTAACCGAGTGCGAGGTCTGTACGGGAAAGTATTTGCCTGAGGTTTTCGTACAGACCGAGCGACGAAGGAGCGAGGTTTGTGCGATAAAACCGAGGGAAAATACTTTCCAGTACAGACCGAGCAAACGAGGTTAATAAGGAATTTATTATATGGCTATTGGTTCATTTTATTTTAAAGCTTCGAGCGTTGTTTTCGTCTTCGGAGTTTGCAGTTTTATACCTTACCTGTTGACTTTTTCGTGTCGCTTCTTGGCCTTCTTATTTACACCAGTTCGCCTTTTATTTGTCGTGTTTTTAGATAAACAGATTTAAAGAAAACCAGCAATGATGTTCCAACACATTTTATTGTTCAGAATATTTGAATAAAGATACCTATTTCTCTTTTATTTGTATTCAAATCAACTCCGAAATGTTCCCGCCAAAACTTACAGGGCCGAGAAAAAAGCGTATTGACCGGTCGGTCAATATCGTAAAATCCCGACCTCTCATGGGGAACCAATCAGCGCGCGTCGTTTTGCTTACGGACCGGAAATCAAACCCAGCCATATAATAATTCTATATATAGTTCACAATAATACGCGTGTATTTGTAACAGCTGTTAATCGAGCACAAGTTGGTCTGTTCAAGAGAACACAATAATATTTTCGACTAGTTTTTGTGTTGCGATAAAAATCGTCGTTAAAAATTGTCCTGTGTAACATCACCTTTAGTCTTGAAGTTCATCATTTATATAACAAACGTAATCAGTGCTGGAAAGTGTCCGGCAGCGTCGCTGCCAGGAAATTATTTATAAAAACACATGATGTTCACAGGAAATTTTATCTCAGTTAAGTATAACTTGCACCTGCTGGGACAAATCACTGCAAGGAATTTCCATAAACATAAACAACATAAATCTCGAAAATCCGTAAATATCTTTCATGTATATTTCTGTACGCCTATATTTTAGTATACTGAAGATAATATTATCTAATGACAACGTTCTGACCCCATCGCTCAACCACGTTATTTATATAACGTGGCACAGTAGTCAACATAAGCCACAGGTCATTTGTTGATCACTTTGAAGTTTGCTGAGCTTCCAGACAGATGGCGTTATTGAATATGATATCAATGTCATGCATGTTGAGACATCACACTGCTTTTCTATTTCCAAACGGGACGTTTGACACTCCATGAACCTTGCACGACCTTTCTGGTCGGAAAACATGTTTTTGAGCCTGATTCACACTAATAACATAAACATATAAAATACAACAATCTATAGACCTTATTCAAAAATGGCCGCCAAATTAAAATTCTTTTGTATACATATAAATTAGCCCTTATGAACTCATTTTCATGTGTGAAATTCAAAAGAATTTTTACTTTAAAACGAGGTCATAAGGGCTAATTTATATCCACATAAAAGAATTCTAATTCGGCGGCCATTTTTGAATAAGGTCTATACGCAAGCGCAGTTGGCAACTTCATGGCAGGTTAGCCTCCTTGTACTTGGAAAGTACAAAACGTTCAGTTGACCATGAAATGCATTTTACTACGCTTTCGTACGTCGTTGTGCTTATGTTTATTTCACCGAGTGTAAATCAACTGGCTTTGCTAACAAAATATATCAGGAACTATATCAGGAAAAGGATCAAAGTTTGGATTTTACGAATTTACATTGGTATTTCAAACACGACATTTAGATGGGTGTTTGTGAGTTTCGTTAATTTTGGTCGTTCAGAATATATTACCGAGATGCGTGAAACTGTGCTTGAAGGCTGCCGAGGATTGAATCAGAGTTGGAAAAAGTATTCAACCTTCCTCCGGATGGGTTTTTAAGTTTAGATAGCCTTCCTCAAAATATATAGCGAGAATTTTGTGTTTTGCAACGTTCATAAATACTGCGTGACGTTTACAGTACCTTGCTTTTCTAGGTTTTCCTAGGTAAGTTTTGGCATACCACAATAGCTACTATATAATAACTGACCGCGGCTGACTGACAGCCGACTAACTTCCCTCGACTGCTGGGAAGATACAGACATCACGGCGACATCAGCGTACATGTCTCACACATGTAACTGCTGCCACTGCCAGTGCTGGATAATTGCTGGTTAGCCAATGTTTTGCTGCAAATCGCTTTTCTTCTCGACACCTTGCTTGATCAATTGTAACTTTCTTAGATTCAATACCGAATGTGTTGTTTCACGTGTTTTCACTTTAAACCTTCCTCGCTAAAGTAAACCTTCCCCCAGATGGTACCCGCATACCCGCAGCTTTTTTCCAACTCTGGATTGAATTCATGCAAGTATATATAGTTGTTGCCGTGTTCTCTCCTGTTCTTCGAGATTTTTTCTCCAGTTTTGCTAACTCCGCATAAAAAAATTATCTTAACCGATCTCAGCTCGGTTATGGTGTTTGCTTAATTGAGACCCCGTGTTTATTTGCTATCCAACCATCTAACTCATTTTAAGCCTGGTTTCTATTTGGTCTCGACGATGTCTTAATGGTCGTGAAAGAGAAGGGTAGTGATGTATTCCTTTTGTCATAACAAAAAAACAACACAAAAAACGTTGCAACGCTTCAGGACTGTGAAAGTTATAAAGACACCGTCGCGACCACATATTGATTAAATCTTCAAAAGTTTGAAATAATATCGTTGCCAGCCTGTTGTTGTTGGCAACCGTTTCAGTCCATTTTCAGCTTTCTTTTTCTTGTAAAAGGTGCAATCAGTTAAGCAACGAATGACAGCTGAATTAAAATAAACAGGGAAGACATACGGAGTCGCGATAGGTGTTCGAATGGATCGTCACTAATTAAAAGTGCATGAAGGCATCCGGCCGTATATACTATTTAAGGTGTGAACAGAAAACAGTAAAGCAGTTTAACAGCAAAGTTAACATTCTACACGCGAAGAAAACAATTAGAGCAAAACGTGTACAATGGCATTTTGTGCAGTTTTTCGTTTGATTCTTCTCTTCCTCGAGATTGGATTGCTCTTAGGCTATCAAGAGGAAAGTATTATCTACTCTACTGAGGTGCCAAAGGTTAGAATATAATAGAGTACATATGTAGGAAAAAACTCTTGTGTCTGCCAGTTTTTGCGTGCTTCAATGACTCGTTAGTTTAATATTTTAGCGCGACAAATCACAATGTTTTGCTGAAAATCAAAATAAAGTAAAATTTTATGTTTTCCCATACAGTACCGTATTAAGCCACGCTACGCGTTACATTACAGACGGCTGCAGTAATGATTTCCGTTCGTGTTTCTTTTAATTTTATGTAGTTAAATTGTTATTTAAGTGAATGCAACTGAACTCAACGGCAACTGAGCAGAAAGCCTGACCATGAATCACATCAGTTAACGTCTGCGTCTCCTCCACTAAGCCAGAAGCCTCGTCCGTTTATTCGTTAGATGAAGTCGTGACACAAAAGTGCGAGTGCAATAATGTAGCAGAACCAGTTGCTATATTACATTAAACTGTCTAGATGTGAATGTCTCTATATCGTCTTGATTCATTGTAGGCTATAGTATAGTAACAAATTGTGCAAATATATACAAACTCATTTGATCCAAATATTCAGAAGCAGTACTTGAAAAGCATGTAAAACATATGTAGGGTGAAATTACTCGCCGCCATTTAGTGCACTCAGTCCGATGCAGTATGCACCGATGAGTATGCAATATATATATATATATATATATATATATATATATATATATATATATATATATATATCCTATATATATATATATATATATATATATATATATATATATATATATATATATATATATATATATATATATATATATATATATATATACTATTATATATCCTATATATATATATATATATATATATATATATATATATATATATATATATAACAATCGAAATATACTTATGGTTAGATATACCGCCGAAACAGAGAACGTAGGAGTTTAAAGCGTTTTCAGGAGAAAAAAAACGAGTCTAAAATGGGTGAGATGGCACAAACTTGCATGTCCGAAATACAATGGTTGGCACTATTAAAATGTCGGGCGACAGGCTTGTCAACATCATTGTTCCTCACGGAACGAAGATGTTCAGCAAACCTGCCAGATAAACGTCTGCCAGTTTCACGGATGTAAAGCATCTGCATGCAACATTTATTGCCAGAAATACAGTAAATGATGTTGGAAGAGATGCAAGTAAAATTATGCTGAATAACAAAATTAGATTTAGGTCCCAAAATACATGTAGCGGAGTTAAGAAAGGAACACGTGTAACAACGGGTACGGGAGCAAGAAAAAGTACCCGCTGGTGCCAGCAGATTTTTTCTAAGGGCACTATGCACTAAACCATCACGAACATTTTTATTACGCCGAAAAGAGATTAAAGGGTTGTCGGTGAAAATAGCTGACGTTTCAGGATCATTTGTTAGGATATGAAAATTGCGGCTAATGATATCCTTTACTTTGTGGTTGAAAGGATGAAATGTGAGAATTAATGGTATTTTATTATCAGAAACTTTTTCTAAAGGTTGTTTTAAAGTGTCAGGACGAGGAATACTAGATGCTTTGTTAATAGCAGTGTCTAACAGGTGGGTGGGATAGCCACGCTGGACAAAAAAGGATCTCATTTCCAAACATTTGGTCATTACCGTCATGAAATGGCAAGTCATTTGCTTCCCTTCGTACCGTCGATTAGTAAACCAGCTCTCCGTTTATTTGATCTTATTTTATCTAAGACTCGTTTCTGTAGTCATATTACTTTTATTAGTCGTTGTTTATCTCTCGCGACAATTGCCTGTAACTAACCAGAATAGAAGCCTCTGCGGAGGAGAGAGCGTTGTTTATACCGCAGGGTCGTTCCCTACGACTTTAAATCTTCCTTCAACCTCTTGCATTTTAATTCACCGACAATTCACCGCCATTTCTCTGACTCCATCTCGGCGGCTTCTGCGAATCACTCTCGTCGTTTGATGCGTATGATCATTCAATCGATGTCCATCTACATACAGCAAACTGATGATAATATTTCGCATTGTAAAACTTTTCTTTCTCAGGTGATAATATCAGTGATAATATCAGTGACCAAAATTGGTGGCAATTTTGGTCACTAATCGATATTATCACTAAAATTCGCTTTTTAAATTCTAAGCTTTATTCGTTTCTTAAAGACGTTAAGGCGTCCAAATTGTCTAAATTATTAGGACCTCATTCGATTCTGTTTCTCCTGACTGTCGTTACTAGTTCTGTCAACCGAAGATAATCTAGTTTTTACCATTCCGTCTGCTTTACAGTTGTCCGACCCCGAGAGATCCGTTCTTGCGAAGGGTCTCAAGTTCGTTCCCAACTCCGGGCCCATTGATTTATTTTCAGTCAAAGAAGACACTGAAGCTTCTTTCCGCCGTTTATGCCTGAAAGCCCAGTTTTATAATCGATCCTCCACCTTTAATAAGGATGTCTTTGAGGAAATCAACCCTAAAAAGTCTTCTTGGTCTCCACCTGAAGGCCAATTTTCGTCTCTTGATCATTTGTTCGACAGTGCCGCCATGAAATTGACAGATTAAACCATTCACGCCCCAAAAAGGGCTTCTAACCTCAACAAAGAAGAACTTCTAGCTTTTCAATCATTGCGTAGTCGAAATGACGTTGTCATCAAACCTGCGGACAAAGGTGGTGCCGTTGTTGTCTGGAGATCTGACTTATACCGACAAGAAGCTCTTCGTCAACTCAGCGATGCCTTTTACACTAAGTTAAATTCCGATTCTACACCAACTAACCAAGCAAGCTTTGCGAAACCAAGATTTCACTTTCATGGCGAGTTTTCTCTTGAACGAAGCTTTTCTTGCCATTTTATCGATGTTTTTGGATATTTCCACGACATTTCTTGGCACACTACTCAGTAGTCGTCTCAAACAAGGATGTCAGAGAAGGTGTATTAAAAATAATTGGAAACTTTAAACTGAAGGAGCGAAGGACGTCAGAGAACAGTCATGTTTAATAATTGCGAAACCAAGGTTTAGCCGAGTTGTCTCCAGATGATCAGTGGTTGTCTCTTTTGAACGAAGCATTTATTGCCATTTTATGTTTTTTGAATATTCACAAGACATTTCACTGTTTCTCAGTTGTTTACTTGTTTGAATAGCTTTGCAAGTGACCGAGTTATACTTGATCAGTAATGCGGCGCCGATCAGTAATGCGATCAGTAAAGTGGTCAATTGTCTTCAATTCATCATAAACATGCTTATACAAAGGATTTACAATGTTTACAACTGCACACGCCGGTGACCGCGGTAGACCTAGCACGTAAAAGATGACGTGCTATTTCAAAACAGGTTGGTCCTGGCCTGGTGTTTTATAGTCCAACAACTACAAAATGCAAGTATAATAATAAGCACCGAATAGAGCAAATACTGGTAAGATATGAATATGTTGAACTGTTCAGTGCATATCTAGATATCGCGTGTCGTATTACATTTGGGAACGTGTGTTTTAAAACATGTTTAAATATTTTCTGTTTGTCCGAATTTAAAGAAATTGAATATTCTATATCAAAATGATCGCTTGAATCTGCCGAATCCGACACTATAGGTTTTGTCTACTAAATATATTAGAGCCGTTGTTTAATTTTCAGAAAAACGGCCTTGTTTACATTTATACTACATTAGCAAACCTTTGGCGCTTCCTTTTATTTGTAAAAATCTATGCAATTATGCCTTGCCATTGCCATGTAGTCTTGCTAGAGTACGCACAGGCTTCGGAAGCTTTCAATCAGTAGCCCGAGTGAGCGCCTGAACAGGCGTCTTGTTTTGTTTTGATTGGCTAATTTTTCGCATCTCATTGTCAATTTGTTATTGTTATTTTCATCTGATTGGCTTATTTTTGGTCACATGATTACCTTTCGTATATAAGCTCATTGTTTGTTTACACTCTTTACGTTTCTCTCTGACGAAGGACCTTCGCTCGAAACGTTAGACTCCTACGTTCTCTGTTTCGGCAATATATCTAACCTTAAGTATATATTTCGATTGTTGTTTCTACACTGCCTACGCAGCACGCTACTTTTATTTCACTTTTATATAGTCTCCGAGCCGGGCGACGGGCCGAAGGCCCGGAGCCCGGTGAGGGTGCTAATCTCGACACGCGTGGAGTTCATTTTACACGCGTGTAGAAAAAGCGAGGCAGACGAAAATCTGGAAGCTGTTTTATATATATATATATATATATATATATATATATATATATATATATATATACGTCGTAGGGTGTCGTGCGGTAAGAATTGTTGTACTGGTGACTGACAATGAAGCAACAAAATTATAAACTAAATCTATGGCTATATTTTGCGAAACGAAAGAAACGAAATGGAGCCCGCTCTACTAAAACAACAAACGGCGGTTTAATATATCTTGAAGAGAAACCAGAAAACCTGAAGATACTAAAGACACTAAACGCTTTTAATGGTAAACAAAAAGTCGATCTGAATTGGCAGTGTTTGTGGTAACTCAGGTAGGGGATTTGTATATTTATTTTGCTGATTGGATTCATTGTATTAAGTTCCAAGACCGGCAATACGTTTAAATAAAAGCCCTTTTATAGTCACTCGTCCGTTAAACTTAATCTAGCATCTATTATATAAAGTTTAATACATTGTGTTCAATGTGTTGTTTTCATGTTTTCGCTTAAACCTAAATGATATACAGCTCCACTTATATTCGTGCTTACCTTTTTAAAAACTTGTAAAACTTATCTGGACGTGGTGTTTTTCATTGACTGTGTATATGCACTTCTTATTATTTATAATACTCATGGGCCGACTTTGCCGATTTTCTAGGCAGTATTTCCAAATTTTCGCCAGAAACTTTGTCTGTTTAATATTTCTTTCTGGAATCCGATTCTACTGAATTGTTTTTATCTCAGACTTTATATTATTAATGTAGTTTTGGAGCTGTTAACTTTTAATTCTGCCTTTGCAAAACATGTATGCAGAACAGCAGAGGGAAGCCATTTAAAGACTTGCTAAAAATAATTCCCTTGGAAACCTATAAACAATGAATATATGTTTTACAGCTATAGTTCAATTAATGAAACCTAAGTTTTGCTTTCAAATGTTCAATTTTCAAATCAGAAATCTGAAAGTAAACAGTTAGTCACCCTATAAATGCATATCAGGAGGGCTTTAATATTTTAATCAGGGGGTGTGTGTTTCAAAAATACATATAAAATTTATAGATGATCTGTGTGTCATTAATACAACAAAAACAGAAATTAGGGGGGGGGGAGTGGGGTTAAAAAATGCATATAAAGCAGGCGAGGGGTTGTTGCATTCATGTATTTCTAGTATATATATAATATATATATAATATATATATATATATATATATATATATATATATATATATATATATATATATATATAAGTGAACAGATAATTAGTATCGAGTTCGAAATCATATAGATAGAGTGCTCAATACCGAAGTAGAGAATTTGATATCAAATTCCACATAACGCTCACAACAAACGCGATAGTCACCTGACGAGTGTGGTAAGCGTTGCTTGCCACATCAAATTCCGCATAACGCTCACAACAAACGCGATAGTCACCTGACGAGTGTGGTAAGCTTTGCTTGCCACACGAAACAAATTTGTCGTGAATAAAGTTCTTATGAAGTACACCAACTTTGTCTTTATTTTACTATATATATATATATATATATATATATATATATATATATATATATATATATATATATATAATGATTGAAGATAGACATCTTCAACAGATGAACCTAGAAGTAAAGTCAGCTGGAAGGGCGGATTGATCTTGCTTGCGTATAGCACGTTTGATTTGGGCATGCTCCACTCTTACACTCTCAAACAGATCGCAACCCTTTTTGATAGGAAACAAAGGTCACTGGAAAGACCTATCAAAACCGTAACACGACCAGCAAAATCAAGAATACAGAAAAGATCGCACTAAGCTTTGCTCAGTTCCACGGAAAATACTGCCGCGTAATTTTTAAAATTTGTAGCACTACCATTATAATATGTTAGCAATTAAATTTTTATATAATCTTTGAGGTTGTCATATCTTGTCTTAAAGTCATTTGCTTTGTACTTATTTTTATTTTCAAATTTAAAATTTATTACAGAAAGCCGATGAAGTGGAATTTCGTACCTTAATAAAAGAAAAGGGAACAAGTTTTGAAGAGAAAATCAAGATCAACACCATGAAAAATACTGTGATTTTCAATGTGCCTGCTCATAATGACGTCGATAAATCTGATGTACTTTATGACTTTAACTCGGTAAGCAAATATCGTATTAATTAATTGCAATGATTCTTCATGTTTTTAAGCCAAGCCATGCATTACTCTTTTAAAAGAATTTAACCATCACTCGCCTCCCTGAACTGGGTATATGTCACGTCGAACTCTTGGATTTTTATTGGTCGCCAAAACCAACAAAGCTGAAAGATGACATGAAACAAGTAAGTGCCCTAAACAACAACGTTGAATTAATTGCCACCAAGCCCTTCATTATTAACATGGGGGACGGAAAAGCCTGTGGTTCTCTTTTTGAGACCGCAGACTGAGAACAGAAAAATCTTCTACCATTTCCAGTATACACATTGCTAAACTTCCAATGATTTAAAAAGTGCTCTCGTTATATACACGTACAAAATACAAAACTGATTAGTATCATTTTAATTTTAATGTTACGACTCACTTAAAGACATCATTGCACAAAGTGAAAGTGGTTTGATATTAAGTGAGTCGAAACGTTGAAATTTCAATGTTAATTTTTATTACCTAATTTTCTTGTTCTTTCCGACAAGCGAGGTCTTGCAGGATATCTTTTGGGAACACTTTTCCACCCCCGTCATTGTCAGCATGTGAAAATTGTTTTCGTATTATATATATTTGGAATCATAGTTCTTTTGATTTTACATAAAACAAACATTCTTTGTCTGCAAGGTACTGGCCAATAAACCTAAAAACCAACCACGTCGCCGCGTTATTTCCATGTCCGTAGAATGGTCCATAGATAAACTGCTGCAACCAAAGGACCTTGGGTTATCTGTGGCAACATTTTGTGACGGGCTTGCTGTTTACAGTTTAAAAGAGATCAATGAAGACGATGTAATTGTCGAGGAATCAGTCAAAGAATGTAAGTATAAGTAAGATCAATGAAAACAGTCTGATAAATATATCATACAGCAGCTTATTAGCCCAGTTTGATTAAGAGCCAAAAAATCTCACTGAGAGGATTTGTTTTCACCCGAATCCAATCCAAAAAGTACAGCTGAATAACTAGACCTTTAATCTCTTGTCCAAAAATTTCATTCTTCCTGGCTAAACCTTTTCAAAGCAAATTTTGAAGGCAGGCGAATTAGGGTGGTACGACGGGCGCGTACTAATGTTGCATGTCCTCTTGTCGCTTTAAGACGACAATAGTAGCGCGCAACACGGTTAACCAAGGAAGCCTGGTCCATGTAATCACCCCCTAAATCCCCATAAACCAAGTATATCCAGTACATGCCTCATACGTTATTCTTTCTGAAACAACAGGTACCTAAGAAAGATTGTTAATGTAGTAAGAGCGCGAGCAGAAAAAATATTGATATACGTTGATATACGAAACGACTTTTTGTTAACCAAAAGTTCCATCTGCAAAACATGACAGATATGAAAACAGGCTGCAGTGCTTGCACGTAGAAGTGTTTGTGTTCTTTTTAGCCTTTGGGTAGTACGTCTTAATAACTAGTAGTAAATATAGAGTCTAATGAAAGAATCTGCCAGATTATATTGTGAGATAAATTAGGACAAAAATATCAATAGGCATGCAATGTCGCAGTCTATGTTTTCGGGCAACGACTCGTGTAATGATCGGATGCCAACGGTGTGACGAAAAGCATTTTTAATATATTTTAAGTCACTGATCTCATCTATTGTTTCGCGCGTGGCAAAAATTGAAGTCGGAAGTGAGGCTAAAAATTTCGCGGCGGCCATATCCGGTGGGACCCACAATATTGCTGAATCATAGTTTTCGCCTCTTGTTTTCGCTTTAAATGATCGGATTTTTAACGAAAACCAGCTAAATTTTTGTGACATGTATCTGTCGCTATGGGAGAACTTAAAGGTGGCTGTATGAAAACTAAGTGGGTCCCACTTGAAATGGCCGCCGCTAATTTATTCCGACTTCACAGCGAGCACCGGATGCTAGGTCTATCCAGTATCATCGCCAGAAATCATAACCGTCGCGCCCGCCGTGGGTAGTCAGCGGTAACACCCAAAGGATAACATTTTATTTGATTACATATTTTGTTCAACATTTCACGCCTATGCGTCTACTCCGAACGTTTTCTCAAGAAATAATCCACTGTAGAAGTTATAAAATATATTGGCAAAAAGATAATTCACCTACAACATACTTACAGTTTATCCGACCAAAATTATAGCTTAGTTTCCCTAAAAAAAGCGAAATACCGAACATGTCCAAATCATAATAGCGGCCGCTGTTATAATCATAATAGCGGCCGCTCTTATGATTTTTTTTCCCGTATGCTTATGCTTACTGCCGTATGCTTTATGCCGTATGCTTTTCCGTAAGACATTATCTATGGTTTTATATCTCTTCGATTAACTTAAGGTGGCTCCCTACTGTTTCTTGAAAAGTTGAGAAAATGCAAGTTTCAACATCAGAACGTGCTCATGAACATTTTGGGAAAGAATGAAACTAACGTTTAATACGCATAGAATAATGTTCAGGGCGTCAAGTACTGTTAACAGATAATGTGTTTCAGTACAACAGTGACGTTTCAAAATGGTGGTAAATTTACATTTAATTCAATATATTTCAAAAACAACTTCGGTGACCCCCCAACTTTTTTGCATTAAAACATTCTTTAAGTTAAATTTAAGTAATCAATAGGCAGATTAAAAAAAAATTCTGTAGATCCAATTTTTTTATCGTAGAAAAAATTATGGTTTTCTATTTGTTTTCAAAATAATTGAATCTACAGAATTTAAAAAAAATCTTACTACTGATTACTTAAACTTAAAGAATTGTTTTAAAACTCGGAAATAGCTGAACAATCGGTGGAGTAAGACGTTCATTTAATTGCTCCTAGACGAAAACTATTTTTAAGCTATCTTTAGTGTATGTTCGTTTTATTAATGCCTATCTATCTTTAAAGGCAAATTTGGAGGCTGGACTGTATTTGTTTAGTAAGTAAGTCCTGCTAAGTACTCCTACGTTAAGATGCTTGTCACAGAATTAGTTGTTCAGACTGTACGAAAGATGGCGGATGCCGAAGGACGTAATTGACCCGAAGCCGTTCAGACTCTCGCAAAGAGCTTGAAAGCTACTTCGAAAGCTTCATTAATAAATCAATTACAAAAGAATTTGAACGTTTTATTGCATCCAAAGCTAGGGTGAGGCGGTTAATCGATAAACCGGAAAAAACCGATGTTTTTCGAAAACCGATTCGACCGATGTTGCTCCAGGCAAAAAACCGAAAAACCGAAAAACCGAAAAAACCGAAAAAACCGTTTGAATCTCAGTAACATTGAAACAAAATGGCAGTAATAATTACAGGGAAGCGAAGCATCAAAGCTAAGCCGGATCACACGCTTGATTGGTTCAGCAAATCAGCGCCCTGATTGGTTCAACAGAAAGCGGACCTCTGCGAAGACAGGTAGCGTATGACTCATCGCAAAAATATTCAGAGTTAACAAATTAACATATAAACACGTGCAATAGCATTCAAACATTAAACTTCAGTTGGTCGTTTGCTTACACTATCCCGAAGTCTTTCTGTTTTTGTTAAAATGAGTAAGAGTGCAGTTTGGAATTTCTTTAAGAAGCCAGAAAGAGGAGAGGATTTTGCCGTGTGCAAAATCTGTACGCAGTCCGTTAAAAACAAGGGAGGAAACACAACCAATTTGCTGCAACATCTTCGAAGAATCCATCCTTCCCAATATGCGACGATGACTCCATCAGGACGAAAGTCAGCACCGAGTCGAGCGACAAGCGATAGCAGCCCAGTTTCATCAGATACGCAAGTTACCCAACCTACAGTAAAGAGCCTCTTTGCCAGCAGCACGCCATTAACACCTGGTAACAAGCGCCACGAAAGTATAACAGATGCCATCACATACTTTCTCTGTAAAGACAACGTCCCGTTTAACGCAGTGAGTCGACCAGGATTTCAAAAACTATTGAACGTATTAGAGCCACGCTACAAGTTACTGTTTTTTACTAAACAATTTTTGTTGTGTCGCATGAACAATGATTTTAGATGTGCCCAACACGTTGGGGTTCCACACAACACATGATCAGCAGGGTGCTGCGCAATAAGAAGGCCATTCGACGAGTTCTTGGCAACGACAAGGATACTTCCCATTTGGTCCCGAAGTGGCAAGATTTGGAAGTCTTGGAGTGTGTGGATAAAGCACTTGGTCCGCTGAAGGCGTTCACAGATATTATGTCTGCGAGCAACTATGTGACAATAAGTGCGTTAAAGCCAATTCTCCATCGCCTGTCAACAACTGAATTGGCCCCTCAAGATGACGATTTGCCATTGGCCGCCGAAATCAAGGAGGAGGTCATGACGCGACTACAAGCGCGTTATGTTGCCGATCGATTGAAAGGTTTGATAATGTCGCATCATTCTTGGATGCTAGATACAAGACTGATTTTTTAGAAACAGAAAGCGAAGAATTGAACAATGTCAAAGAGTAGCTCTTGAAGAATGTTGTTCTTCTAGAGTGCAGCATTGAAGAAGAAGAAGAAGATGTCTTGCCATCGCCCGCTGCAAAGAAGGCAAAACTCAGCCTTGGGGCATTGACCAGCCTGAAAAAGAAAGAAACGGCGTCACCAGCAGCCTCTCCACATAGCCGTCTCTCCAAGGAGATTGACACTTACCTCAGTTATCCAGTCATTGACGGAGACGACAAACCTTTAGAATGGTGGAAGGTTAACGCAAAAGAACTTCCGTTACTGTCACAATTGGCAAGAATATACCTCGCCATTCAAGCCACCAGTTCGCCATCAGAGAGGCTTTTTAGCAAAGCGGGGCAAGTTGCTACACCAGCGCGAGCGCAACTAAAGCCCGAGAAAGTTGACAAACTTGTCTTCCTAGCGGAGAATTTGTAAGGATAGACTATCGCATTCGCTTGTATATAGATAGAAAGAAAGCCAGTTTTACTGTTACTTAGTCATTTCCTTGTGTGTAGAACGTATATAGCTACAATGTTTGAAAATTTAATTCTTGTAAATATTACGATACATTGTACTAACTGTTTTAAAAACTAAAGTCTTGAACGTGTAGCGTGAAGTTTAATCAAGTAAATCTACAGATATAAATATCGATTTTTTCGGTTTTTTCGGTTTTTTCCAGGCGGTTTTCGGTTTTCGGTTTTTACCCTGAACCGCCTCACCCTATCCAAAGCATTCAAAGATATGTTATTTTCAACGACAAAAGTTATCAGACGTCTCCGACGTTATGTGCGAAGCAGTTGAAACCACTGTCATGAAGGAAGTCGAGATAGTCGTGCACAGGCGCGGACTGGGCCCCTTGCTCCTGTCCTTGTGTGGGCCCCTGCTTATCTGAAGTAAGTTGCCTTAAGCGGGTAAACTAAAATAATTTTTTGGTATAAAAATGTTTAAATGCTGTTTTGAGTTTGTAAATCTGAGTACAAGTTCCTCGGCTATAGAGAGCCATCTCTATGGCCTGAGTATTGACCCCGACCCCAGAACATTTCAATCCTGAGTAAGTGGGGGCCCACTAATATAATCGCTGGTGTGCCATATGTCTATTAACTGTTATGTGGTGTTAACATGAAGTACGCTGGCCAAAAGAAGTATTTCTTAAAAATGACGAGAAACTCTGTTAAAAAAATTGATTTCAAACCTTTATATTTTGCTCAAAAGTGTCCTCAAAATGCGGGAAATGCTGTTTCAGAGACCCAAAATTCAAAAAACTTCCAGGGGACATGCCCCCGACCCCCCTAGAAATGTGTGATGGTGGGCCCCTCCAGTGGCCATTTCCCGGTAAATATTTTAAATCCAGTCCGCGCAGGCACGTAGCCAGGATTTTGAAAGGGGGGAGCCGAAGTCAAAATAAATTTTTAAGGGGGTCCGGGGGCATGCTCCCTCGGAAAATTTTGAAATCGAGAGTCGCTGAAATGCCATTTCCTGGCTTTTGGAGGAAGATTTTACAGACTCTAAAGGTTAAAAAACGTCATATAAGATACTCAAAACACGCAAACGTCACATAGATACTCAAAATACATACACTCAGTAGATTGAATACACTGTTTATAGTTTATTTCCTGACACAATTGATATTGCATCAGTTTTGTAGTAACATGTCTGTTGTTTTATATCTAAAGGGGGGCTCCCCCAGCTCCCCCCTGGCTACGTCCCTGAGTCCGCGCCTGGTCGTGCAACCTCTGAAGGAGAAAATATCCGATTTAGAAGCCCAGTTAAACAAGATACACGCCAATGAAAATGAGCAGTATTCTAGGCGTTGTGGCGTTCCTAAGGAGAAGGAAGAAAATTGTTATGTTGTCACCACGTTTTTCAAAGACGAATTGAAATGCGACGTTGCTCTACATGAAATTAATAGAACGGATCGGGGGAGATTATCACCAAGAGGGCTAACATAGGGGGCAACTTGAATAAAGAGCTATTATTGTAATGTGACGCTCCGTTACCGGACGTAATTGATTTTCATAATATATTAAGTAGTGTTGATGTTTCTAAGGCATGTGGGGTTGACGGTGTGGAAGTCTGCACGCAGGCTATTCTTAGGCAAGTGCTGATGGTAAAGCTAGTTCATTTTCTCGATTTATAAACATATCTCTTTCCCAAGGTGTTTTTCCCCCAAAGTGGAAGTTAGCAAATGTTGTGCTTATTTTTAAGAAGGATGATCGCCAAACAAAAGTAAATTACCGTCCAGTTTCTCTATTAATATCTCTGTCTAAAATCTAAATTGTTTTTATTAGACTTTTAATACTTGAAATTTTTTACTTGAATTAAATTTTTGAGTCCCTTTCAGTCTGGTTTTCGTCCTGGCGATTCAACAGTTAATCAACTTGTTTTTATGATTCGTAAAATCTTTGAAGTTTAAGGCCAGTTTCCACTCAGGAAAATTTTCCTCAGGACCGGAACGGACAGGAAAGTTTTCTTTGTCTTGTGAGCTCTCGGTCGGAACTAATGACTTTAACACAAAAGAAACTTTCCTGTCCGTTCCTATCCTGCGGACAATTTTTCTGAGTGGAAACTGGCCTTTAGAGAAGGGCAAAGAAGTTCGTATGGTTTTCCTTGATGTTTTTGTAAAGCCTTTGACAACGTCTGGCACAAAGGACTCTTACGTAAGTTAGAATCCCTTGGTGTTAGGGCTCTACTTAAATGGACTAAAAGCTATTTAACTGGAAGAAAACAACGTGTTATAATAGGCGGTTGACAGTCATCTGAGTGGGCGCAAATTGAAGCCAGGGTTCCTCAGGGTTCTGTGTTAGGCCCTTTACTTTTCTTGATTTACTTCAATGTATGGGACATTACCAATAATCTCCAATCTAATTGTTTTCTTTCGGTCAGACTTAACATTAATCTTTGATGCATGGACATGCACGTGATTGGCAGGTTACTATTAATCCCAGTAAAACCAAATCTATGACCTTCTCTACAAAGCAAATAAAACTAACACACCCAGTGCTCTTATTTGATAATAAAGTAATAGACACAGTTAGTAATCACAAGCACTTAGGAGTTACCATTTCTTCTAACCTTTCTTGGAGAGCGCACATTTTTAATATTTATGAGAAAGCTTCAGAAATACTTATCTTTTATAAAAGGTTTGCAGTTTAAGATAAGTAGGGAAACTTTATAAAAATTGTACAAATCTCTAATAAGGCCTGTAATGGAGTTTATTACATGTCTTGCGAGTCCGAACTGGCGTATTGAACGATGATTGGCTAACGTGCGAGTCCGTACTTTACCGTACGGACTCGGTGTACGGACCCGCACAAAAACAACAAACTACAGCGAAACAATTTGTGAGCAAAATTAGACGAAATAGCGAAAAATGGACGGCCAATTCTATTATCCGGAGGAACTAACCGACGAAGATGATATATTAAATGCTACGGAGACAGAGTACATTAGAGAAAAAAAGCAAGCCATTTTAAAACGCCAGGCAAACCTCGCAACAACGTCAGCAATGTCGTTAGCACTTGAGCGACAACAAGAAAACGAAGACGACGTTTTCACAAAATTTATTTGTGAACAACAGTCTAAAAACACAGTGAATAAAACTAAAGGCGATGTTAACAACTTTAGACGATTCTGTTCAAGTCAAAACGAAACAAAAGAGTTACAAGACATACCTGTTAAGGAGTTGAATACACTTTTGAGACCGCTCAGCCTCCGTTTGCACTGACGTGCAGGAAGACGTACTGTATAGACGATAATGTTTTCTCTAAATTATTTCTCGTTGTTGTGGAGACATATAATAAATTCCTTATTAACCTCACAAGCTCGGTCCGTACGGGAAAATATTTTGCTTTCGATCTTTTGAGTACAGACCTCGCCCTTCGGGCTCGGTCTGTACTCAAAAGATCTCAAGCAAAATATTTTCCCGTACGGACCTCGCGCTCGGTTAATAAGTACTTAATACAGATGTTCTCTGAGACGGTTGCTCCGAGATTGAAAGTGATGTTATTGAATTGGTGCAATATCAATCGGCAATAGTGGTCACAGGTGCTATGAAGGGTACTAGTAAAGCAAGGTTATTAGAAGAATTAGCTTGGGAAGATATGAAAACAAACACTCCATACATAAGCTTGTTTTATATTTTAAAATTGTAAAAGATCTTACTCCAAATTATCTGTCAAATTTACTACCTCAAACAGTGCAACAAAGGTCGGGCTTAATTTTAATATATGCTTTTAATTTTACTTTATTTCCTATTCGGACTGAAAGATTTAAAAAACCTTACTTTCCTTCATCTACTATTTTATGGAACAGTATTGACTATGCAGAACGTAACACACTATCAATTAGTGTATTTAAAAAGTCACTCTTTCGTTTTTTTGATATTCAAAGTTATAACGAGTACAATAATTTTGCTATTGACAGATATTCTTTGGTATTACATTGCCGTTTGCGTCTTAATTCAGTAATTGTAATGCTTTAAATTATTATTTGTCTAAAATAAATTGTAATTCGTCCCTGGCTTGCGCCTATGGCGCAAACTGTGAGATAGTGATTCATTATTTACTTCAATGTTCCCGATATTCTGCTCTTAGGGTTTCTTACTCTCGGTTGCTCCACGTGTTCTTGGTGATATAGCTGGTATCCTTTGTCGGATTCGCAAAAAGTATAATTAAAAATATTTCTGTTTGGTTCAGCCAATTTAAACACAAAAGATAATAACCAAATATTTATGTATGTTCAACAATATATTAAGCAATCTGAACGTTTTCTAAGAAATTAGTTACGATAGAATCCTTCAACTGAACCGCTATTGTGAATAGTGAATACATGGTGTTGTAAAGTTATATACATGTAATTGTTAAATGTATAATTTACTTTACCTAAAAGTAAAAGGCTAAATATTTGAATGTCTCGAAGGTGAGACGTTGCATGCGCTATTGCATCCCAGCGCATTAGTTATTTTCGATTTATGTAGAACTTATTATTTCAAGGTATAGTAACACGTACTGAATAAAGTCACTGAAATATTTCCGAATCTTTTATGTTGCATATTTTACGTTATATGCTTTATATTTTCGCTTTTTGAGCGCTTTACTTAGAGCGCGCTAACAAAAACGTTCACCACAAAAATGTATGGCGTAATATATATTTCTCGTTTTGAAAGGTAGATTTTACTCCTCAAAGCTTTACCTTTGAGGGTAAAAATTACTTTCCGTGCGTAGGAATAATTTTTACTCCCCCAGAAATTTTACCCCTCAAAACTGGGGCATTCTGTGGACAAACCTTTTACCCACAATTTGAGGGTAAAAATTACCCTCTTTGGTTAGAAGTAATTTTTAATCCCCCAAAAATTTTACCCCTCAACACTGGGGCATTTCTACGACAAATATTAAGCCGTGTTTTGAGAGTAATTTTTACTCCCTAAAAATTACTGTGTACTAACCCCGGTGAGAGACAGCGCACTAACAGCACACGCCACCCATGCTCCCCCATAATAATTTGAAATATTAGTAATAAATTGATTTGATTTTGATTTGATTGATGCAGTTAAAGTTATCTATCATCAACAAACAATTCCGTTGACGAATGTAGCAAAAGAAAGCATAGCAACAGACCAAGCCAATCAAATTTAAATCACCACCTAATAACCACGATATTCAGACATACATCAAGAAAAATGTATTCATAAAACGATTTTTTTTTTGTTTGTTTTTTACTAAACATGTCTGCAACTTGACAACGAAGACTTTTAAGTCGATGTATTTTTAAATTGTAACAAGA
This sequence comes from Corallium rubrum, assembly GCA_964035015.1. NCBI lineage: Eukaryota > Metazoa > Cnidaria > Anthozoa > Scleralcyonacea > Coralliidae > Corallium > Corallium rubrum. The sequence goes on along the minus strand of CAXIUP010000196.1, from coordinate 15,168 downwards.
GACCGGCGCTGCCAATCAAACTTGGGATACTAGTATGTGCATGTAGGTGGTGCATGCGAGGGTTTGGGGTTTGGGGCGGTGTGGAGGATGAAAAGGTAGTAAATCTAAAGTAGCTACATGTGCCACGTCATATTACGCGCTAAAATGCAGTTTTAAAATGCCAAATTTATACCATATAGCCCAAGTAATTATTGCGTTAGTGAATATAGCTTACTAATGGATCGTTTTCACTCACGTGATCGGTAGCCCCGTTGGAGTGGTGAAACGATACGAAATATTTGAATAAGAGAGTTAGGGGCTGTTTATATGAGCTGGCCAGGCTAGGATCTCACTGTGGTTTTGAAACTCGCGTAAACTAAATGTACAAAGAAGAATTGCTTTAGTTTAGATGTAAAGAATCTAGCTAACGTGGATTAAAATCTCTTTTTGTGGCCGAGGAAAGAATTTCGTGATACGAGTCATCCCGGTTAGACGGGCTAGTACGGCTTTAAATTCTCATAGGATAAAGATTGTGCACCAATCAGTGCTTCCACTTTTTATTTGCATAGCCCAGTCACTATGGGGGAGGGTTTAGATAAACAAGAGAAACAAAGAACTTTTGCAAAGAAGGCTAATAATATCTGACCCCTCCCCCCATGGTGACAGGCCCATGGAAGGAAATTTCCTTGCAAAGTGGAAACACTGGCACCAATATGGCCCAGGCTTGGACTGGCCATTGTGCCATCTTGCCCTAAAACAAAGGATGAATATTGTAGAACAATAATACCCATTGTTCCGAGGGAAAATGGCACAATAGCCAGTCCAAGCCTGATATGGCCATTGTTTCTGAGCATCAATATGGCCGCGTGACGTCGGATGAAAACAAAGAATTGACTTTTTGAATATCGTTGGTGCATGCAGATTATGAATGAATTCCAATATAGCATCAACTCTTGCTATGCTTAGATGATTTAAATTGTTGTATAGATTAAGAAAAACGCGATCCTAGAATTAATTACAGAATCATCCTCAGAAACATGAGAAAATTTTTCATGATGTCTTACACTGCTAAAGTCAACCGAAAAATTTCGGCTGACTCGAGCGGGATTTGAACTCGCACCTTCGCGAAATTTTTCGGTTGACTTTAGCAGTGTAAGACATCATGAAAAATTTTCTCATGTTTCTGAGGATGATTCTGTAATAGAATTGAAACACTGCACGTCCTCACGGATAAGCGTTAAGTTGTCGCGAGAATATCTCGTGCACTTAAGTTGGATAGAACTTGCCTCCAATCCCTGTGCGGCTCGATAGCTCAACAAGTAGAGCGGCGGACCGGAATCCCGAAGGTGCGAGTTCAAATCCCGCTCGAGTCAGCCGAAATTTTTCGGTTGACTTTAGCAGTGTAAGACATCATGAAAAATTTTCTAGAATTAATTATCCGTGAAATTCTATGCAAGTATAGCATGCATTTATCACGTGTGTATTTTTGTATCTATTTTATAGCGGAAGAAAACAGAAAAGAAAAAGAAAAAAGCATGAGAAAAAAACGATCAGACCCAAAGAAATTTAAAATATGTAAGGGATATTCTCCATTTACCACTAACTGCGCGCCCAACGATCGGATAATACAGTGCAAATTTGTGTCAAAGGCATGTGTGTATTGGGTAACTTGCGAGAAACCTATTGAGCAACTCACGAATAACGGTTTAGCTGACTGCTCAAAGCTTCATAAATGGAACTCGTTTCTATGCTGCCGTATGACCTGTCCAACGTAATTTAGTGATTTTTACCACGGAGTATGACATGCAGTTCAAAACGTAGAAGAAAAAAATGACTGTGGACTTATACGAAAATATATTGTTCTTAAATACAAATACTCTTTTAGTGATACGGAGTTACTTACAGCTATATGTCAATTTTTGCAATTGGACAACAGCTTTTTACTTAAATATAAATAAACATGCATAATGGTTGACTTGATTTTTTGTTTTAACATATACGACGGGTGAGACCCCATCTTTAAGATTAACGTGTTACATTTTTGGACAATTTACAGTAATTGCGTTGTAACGTTCATTTTTGGATAGCACCCCTTGCTATATAAGTCAATAAGTACGTTTTCTTTCATCAATTATGCAAAATATTCAAAAGCTTTGCATGTTTCTTATTTTGAAGCAATCCTAGCTGAGCTCCCCCCTTTTAGAACTTTTAGAGTCGTGTCTCTTCGTGAAGAAACAGTGCTCGTTTACACTCAAAAAGGGAACATAGAAAAATCTTAGTTCCAGCCGGAACTGACTGACTGGAATCAAGTTTCATTGCATTGCTAATCAAAATATCAGTAATTGTTGAATGAACTTGTATTCAATTATTGCCGCTTGAGTTGGTAAAAAATTACACCTTTATATATATATATATATATTTGTATATATATATATTTGTGAAATTCATTACTAATTCATGAGTTTTGCAGCCAATCCAATATCAGAAATTACGTCACATGTATACCCCTGTAAACCCCATACAAACTAAAACCAATGATGCTAATTATAGTTACAACCACTAGTGGATGTATACTCTTCTGATACAACCACCAGTGCTTGTAACTAATTAGCAAATCAGCATCTCAATATCCCAAAGGGATTTTTACTATTTATCCTTGTTGTATTGAATATACAGTCACTCGCCTTCGGCTCGTGATTGTATATTCAATACAACACGGCCGCTCGTGTTGTAAACATTACTTGTATATATATATATATATATATATATATATATATATATATATATATATATATATATATATATATTTATATATATATATATATATTGGAAAACAGATTTATCTTTTTAGCTCTGATGATTTTGCTCAACGCCGGTCGGTTCTCGTGCCAGAAATCGGTCATTTGAGCCCGCGTAGGAACAGCAGCTGCACGTAATGGTCAACAAAAACTACTGAGCACAGACTGAGAAATCGACAAAAGACGGAAAATACAAATATAACCAATTGCATTTTTTAGTTTTCCAAAGTCGAAGATTGTTGTGTGGCATATATTCAATACTTTTGCCAAAAACCAAATCCAACAAGTGGACCTTTCCCTTTCCCTTTCCCTTTCCCTTAGAAACACTAGAGTACAATTGAATACATAATTACGTTACAGTATTAGGCGAATAGCCGCTGACGGAGAGCGGCGGCACACCCACAAATGACCTAAATTTCTGGTGATGACCACTCTAGTGGTGCTTTGAACAACCCAATTTAACTTTTATCCACTGAACAGCACTATCAGATACATAACTATTCAATGGATAAAATTTTATATTAGGTTGTTCAAAGCATGATTAGTGCTGTTCTTTAGCTAGGACTTATCAACTAGACTAGAAATACATGAACGCAACAACCCCTCGCCCGCTTTTACATAATTTCCTTCAAATAATAGACATCCGATTAGTTTTTCTTAAAATATTATACCCCTCCACTGTCTCATGCAGTTCTTACAAAAGCTCCTTTCATCGACTGTCAAGATGAAGCAAAAAAAACAAATCTTTATTCGAAAATATACAAACGATAAAAACAACTTGTATTCTCAGTGAGACACGGCAAAAGCAAACGATAATCACAAAGCCTAAAGTGGCAAATTGTTTCCACTACATGAATTGCAAAGTTGAACAAATAGGAAAACTTAATTTACGCTCCGTATGAATGTAAAATATTATTCTGTTTACATGGACGTTGATCAAAGCGAGTATTCGGTGGAAAGTGTGCCGAGTCTACCGAGTGACGACGACAACAAAGTTAATTCTACGGAAGCTAAGTTGGCGAAGAATTAGAAGCTATTGTGTAGGTGTTTAAACACAATTATTGAAAGATTATTAAAGCGACTTCAAAGCATGCAATCCCTAAAAAGTGTTCAGTTTTGTGAAATGTCGTCTGTCGAGGCTTTAAAGTATGTTGGTTTAATAATTTCTTCGTTTTTATGTTAAAATTTGAACTATGCTTGCTGTAGAATTAAATGAAAAAGTTTCCTCAAATTGCTGCAAATTGTGTTTCCGAGGTTCTGGATTTCAAAATTTTCCGGGAGAGCACCCCCGAACCCCGCTAAAAATGCGGTCACTGATTATCTGCATGTCGACTTCAGTCCCCCCCAACTTTGAATCCGTTCCTACGCCTCTGAAAACAACCCAGTACAATCATATTGCCATGAAAAAGTAACAGGAATGTGTTTCAGTACAACAGTGACGTTTCAAAATGGTGGTAAATTTACATTTAATTCAATATATTTCAAAAACAACTTCGGTGACCCCCCAACTTTTTTGCATTAAAACATTCTTTAAGTTAAATTTAAGTAATCAATAGGCAGATTTTAAAAAAATTCTGTAGATCCAATTTTTTTATCCTAGAAAAATTATGGTTTTCTATTTGTTATCAAAATAATTGAATCTACAGAATTTAAAAAAAAATCTTACTACTGATTACTTAAACTTAAAGAATTGTTTTAATGCAAAAAAATTTTGGGGTCACCGAACTCGGAAATAGCTGAACAATCGGTGGAGTAAGACGTTCATTTAATTGCTCCTAGACGAAAACTATTTTTAAGCTATCTTTAGTGTATGTTCGTTCTATTAATGCCTATCTATCTTTAAAGGCAACTTTGGAGGCTGGACTGTATTTGTTTAGTAAGTAAGTCCTGCTAAATACTCTTACGTTAAGATGCTTGTCACAGAATTAGTTGTTCAGACTGTACGAAAGATGGCGGATGCCGAAGGACGTAATTGACCCGAAGCCGTTCAGACTCTCGCAAAGAGCTTGAAAGCTACTTCGAAAGCTTCATTAATAAATCAATTACAAAAGAATTTGAACGTTTTATTGCATCCAAAGCATTCGAAGATATGTTATTTTCAACGACAAAAGTTATCAGACGTCTCCGACGTTATGTGCGAAGCAGTTGAAACCACTATCATGAAGGAAATCGAGATAGTCGTGCACAGGCGCGGACTGGGCCCCTTGCTCCTGTCCTTGTGTGGGCCCCTGCTTACCTGAAGTAAGTTGCCTTAAGCGGGTAAACTAAAATAATATTTTGGGATAAAAATGCTTAAATGCTGTTTTGAGTTTGTAAATCTGAGTACAAGTTCCTCGGCTATAAAGATGACTGCCTGAGTATTGACCCCGACCCCAGAACATTTCAATCCTGAGTAAGTGGGGGCCCACTAATATAATTGCTGGTGTGCCATATGTCTATTAACTGTTATGTGGTGTTAACATGAAATACGCTGGCCAAAAGAAGTATTTCTTAAAAATGACGAGAAACTCTGTTAAAAAAATTGATTTCAGACCTTTACATTTGCTCAAAAGTGTCTTCAAAATGCGGGAAATGCTGTTTCAGAGACCCAAAATTCAAAAAAGCTTCCGGGGGACATACCCCGGACCCCCCTAGAAATGTGTGATGGTGGGCCCCTCCAGTGGCCATCATTTCCCGGTAAATATTTTAAGTCCAGTCCGCGCCTGGTCGTGCAACCTCTGAAGGAGAAAATATCCGATTTAGAAGCCCAATTAAACAAGATACACGCCAATGAAAATGAGCAGCATTCTAGGCGTTGTGGCGTTCCTAAGAAGAAGGAAGAAAATTGTTATAATGTCGTCACCACGTTTTTCAAAGACGAATTGAAATGCGACGTTGCTCTACATATATGAAATTAATAGAACGGATCGGGGGAGGTTATCACCAAGAGCTATTAGAGAGGTTTAGATTGGGGACGAGGACGAAGACGAGGCCGAGGTTTCCTTCTGCGCACGCTAACTGCGCATGTTGCCGAGAAATCTCGTCCTGATCGTACTCGTTCAAGACGACATTTCGGAAAAAGTTCGTTCTGAAGAAGACGAAGTATTTTCCGAAAGAAAAACCTTGATATTTTAGCAAAAAAGGTCTAAAACCATTTCCTAAAATGGAGAAGAACGACACTGGACAACAAAAAGAATCAAGAGAAGTTTTTGTATGGAAATTAGTACACGAAAAGCGTTTAATTACCGAACTTCTGGTAGTGGAGCCATACATGCACAAACCGAACTCAAAAGAAAGAGGTATAGCGTGGAAACAAATTGCTGATAATCTCAACGGCCTAGAAGACCCCAAGTTTCGTGTCACTGGAAGGGCTATACGTGACAAGTTCAAAAAAATGCTTGAAAAGTTTGACAAAAATGAACGATTCGAGAAGACAGCGTCTGGTATAGTGGGAGTGGATATAAACGAGGATGAAGTATATCGTGGTCTAATGGACATCCATGAAAGAATGGACGAAGCTAAAGTAATTTGGGAAGAAGCACAAGATTCAAATCGTGAGAAAGAGGATAACGAAAAGAAAAAAGCAGAAGATATCCGAAGAAAGGCCACAGAAAGACTTGGAGAGACGATGAAACGTAAAGAAGAAGAGGAAGGAAAAGAAACTCCAACAAAGAAAAAAAATATACTGAAGCCGTTGCCCTCGCCGAAGAAGGACTAAAGATCAAACGAGAAACTGCCGAGATGAATAAAAAACTGAGGGAAGAAGAACTAAATGAACGGCGCCAAGCCCGAGAAAGTCATCACCAGATGATGGAGATGCAACAAATCTTTCTGAGCAACATGCAGAATCAGCAGCAACAGTTCATGTTGGAAATGCAGCAAAGTCAGATGAATAGTCTTGTATTGATGAAAGATTTTTTTTCTTCCTTGGCTGCAGACAGTAAAGACAAGTGATGAACGTTTGTTAACTTTATATTTTGATAACAAATTAGCAAAAAGTACTCTTAATTTAATATATGTTGTTTAATATACGCCATGTTGAGCTGTATTATTCTTGGGAGCATTCATAATTTATAGGGGGGGGGGGGGGGGGGGGCTTTGGTAATTTCTTAAATAAAATTTCTTAAATAAAAAAACACACAATGAAAACAAACTAGCAACTTAGTGTTGACAAATAATAACACACACACACACACCCTTCTAGGTAAATTATGAAGGCTCCATGTTGTTCAGCCAAACTGGTAATTCATTATTATCATTACATTTAATTAATATTACTGTACATGTATAACAATACTTTATGTTGTAGTGATCCAAGTTACTGAACATAAGTAACAAATGGTTGTTAACAAGTTGATTGACTAAATGTTATGTTTACATATATTAAAGGTTGTTGTGTTTATACTAAACAAGTGGACGAAAGTACTCTTCTAATGTGGGTGGGTTGATTTCCATAAACTTGCTTGTAGATGATCCATACAAGCATGTCCTTGCATTATGAAGGAGTGCACAGGTTTGGTACATGGTTCCAATTTCTGAAAGACCTATTTTCTGATTCTTTTTGAAATCAACAAATGCAAAATACTCCAGAATTTCACCGAATACCCACTCAACAGAAACACGTACTTTACTCATTGCTTGATTAAACGCTCTCTGGTTTTCATTCAAATCATTGTTCTTATATGGTGCTTGTAAGTGTGGTCTTTGGGGGTATGCAGCATCTCCATATATGCATAATGGTGTCCCATCCAAATTATTGCAATATGCTTCAAGCATATGAATCAAAGCAGACTCTCTCAGCATTCCTGCATCATGGCGCCTTCCCTCTATAAATGAGAAATTAGAAATACAACTTAAGTAAGACCACAATAAAGTATAGACAATAATAATTCAAAAATCCTAGGTTATGAAA
>CAXIUP010000196.1:0-2500 GCA_964035015.1 Corallium rubrum | reverse complement strand
GCAGACTAGACATATATGGGGAGGTGAGAAATGTTGTACTACATTTGTGAAGTGTTGTACTACTATTGTGAAGTGTTGTACTACTATTGTGAAGTGTTGTACTACTATTGTGAAGTGTTGTACTACTCTTTTGAAGTCTTGCACTATTATTGTGAAGTGTTGTACTATTATTGTGAAGTGTTGTACTATTATTGTGAAGTGTTGTACTACTATTGTGAAGTGTTGTACTACTATTGTGAAGTGTTGTACTACTATTGTGAAGTGTTGTACTACTATTGTGAAGTGTTGTACTACTATTGTGAAGTGTTGTACTTTGTTGTACTATTATTGTGAAGTGTTGTACTACTATTGTGAAGTGGTGTCTGCGATCCTTTTGTGCAGCGATAAGGAACCATCGCCTCTGGCCGGAATCGGAAGGTCAAGTGAGAAAAACTTGGATTTCGGAAAGAGCGCAGTTTGATCACTGATTTACGTAATTATTACTTCTATTCACTTTTTTGGTCATTATAGGTATTAATTAATTAATTAACTAGAAATACATGATCGCAACAACCCCTCGCCCACTTTTAATATATACATTTTTGTAAACCACCCCAACCACCACACACACACTTTCTGGTTTTGGTTGGGGTTTTTTTGTATTTAAGTCTACCTGTATTATAGTTTTTATATTTAGTCTATGTAATAATAAAATTAACAGCCTGAAAAATTTTGAATAGAAAGAGAGAAACAAACCAGTATAACTTCAAAGAAAATTCATTGGCAAAGTTCACCCGGCTGTAGTCCATAGTGGAAAGTAGGCCACTTTAGCGGAAGATCTCCTGCGGAAGGCTACTTTGCAAAATGCTCCAATGCGGTAGAATAGTGCGGTAGGCAGCTTGAAAAATCAGCAATGCGGCAGGATATCGCGGTAGAAAGAGCATTGTGGCAGGATATCGTCATTGTGGGAGAAAGCTAGCGGTAGTCGTTAGAAAGCTAGCGATGCCAATGTAAATCTAGAAAACTCACAACTGTGACATTGATATCTCGAGCATAAATTTTCAATATTTAGGGGTCGATTACATGGAGAAATTTCAGCCCGGGCTGAGATTTCAGCCCGGCTACTGAGGTATGGAAAAGAGGAGAATCATTTGAATAAGAAACACGAAGTGTGGAAGTCAGGCAAGTTGTCACAAACATGCATTCTTATTCAAATCATTCTCCTCCTTTCCATACCTCAGTAGCCGGGACCGGGCTGAAATTTCTCCATGTAATCACCCCCTAATTCCGGTCAGTGATCGCTTTGTTTTGCCGGCTTTTTCCCCATTGGTCTTTTCTCCGGTATTTGTAAAGAACGCTGAACGCTGACTTGGACATTGCTTCATTGCGGAACCGATATCAAACCTGCAGCAATTCAGCAAAGTGAGAGTACCAAAGTCAAAATGTATGCGGACGACGGACGTGGACGTTCACGTTGCCGTTGAGGAGTCGTCGCTCACGTTAGGTAAAGCTAATAACTATATACTAAGCTGAGCTCAACGGCTCGTAAGACAACATAATATGATTATGATACATATTTCCTTGTAGTTGTGGCGAACAGGTGAAACGCTAATTGCGGCAGATAAACTAATTAGGGTGTGGCTATGCGGTACCTCTGACACGACACCCGGAATCCTGCGGGAGATGTCCTGCGGCCAAGGGGACCTACTTTCCACTATGGCCTGTAGTCATGTACTGTAGTATTAAGTATTGACACACCGAAAGAGCATACAATGTCAATATTAAAAAAGAAACTATAGCCCTAAACTAAGACTGTAGTCCTAAGTCTAAGACTGTAGTCATAAGACTAAATTTATAAGACTATAGTCGTAAGACTAAATTTATAAGACTATAGTCCTAAGACTAAATTAATTTATAAGACTATAGTCCTAAGACTAAATTAATTTATAAGACTATAGTCCTAAGACTAAATTATAAGACTATAGTCCTAAGACTAAATTTATAAGACTATAGTCCTAAGACTAAATTTATAAGACTATAGTCCTAACACTAAATTTATAAGACTATTGTCCTAAGACTAAATTTATAAGACTATAGTCCTAAGGCTAAATTTATAAGACTATAGTCCTAAGACTAAGATTATAGTCCTAAGACTATAGTCCTAATACTAAGATTATAGTCCTAAGACTATAGTCCTAAGACTATAGTCCTAAGACTAAGATTATAGTCCTAAGACTATAGTCCTAACAACGAGATGAACCAAATAACAAATTTTCATTCAAAATAGATAATAGTGGCCAAGAAAAGACACAAGGCCACGTCCTAACGTCCAAAGACAACTGTAGACAAGAATATTATTTTATATATTGCATGTTTTTGTTTTTCAAGACTCAGCTAAACTGGTAAATATGAATCTCCTACCGTTAAATTTCTTCTGCTTTTGTCACCACAAACACTGCCAATTCAGTCTATATTCTTTTCAGAATTCATATTGTTTTTCTCGTTCGGTTTCTTTCGGTTT